>CAUYLG010030324.1:0-22143 GCA_963573385.1 Cacajao melanocephalus | reverse complement strand
GTAGAACAAGAATCCTGTTCTCTCTCCCTCTTTTTCTTCCTCTTTCTTTCTCTCGTACATTCTTTTTTTTTCTTTCTTTCACTCTCACTTTCTTTCCTCTCTTTTCCTTTCTTTCAAAAAATTAAAAAAAATAATAATAATTCTACCTTGTCTGAGGAGGGCAACAAAACTAGAGTCTCCTCATGGGGCCAGAGTCCTACACTATTTCTCTTATTAGGCTCCTTCTCACACCAGACAGAAGAAACAACAAGGCTTCTTCTCCAGGCTTCCAAAAATATTGCTTCTGGAAAGCTCCGAAAACATAAGAATTCACAGAGAAAAATCCCATTCACCCACCATTGTTGTTTGGGTCATTACTTTTAAGCTCTAGCAGGAGTCCAGGAGGGGTGTAGGGGTGGCCTTAATCACCTCCTGGGGCTTCTTTGTTATAGAAAAAAACCTGTAGAATAATCTCCTTTTCCAAAATCTCATTTCAATTAAAATATGTCAGTTTTTGTAGACATCTCTTTCTGAAACAAATACCTATTCCAGTGTTTAACTCCCATTCACATCTCCCATGAAAAAAGAGGTAAAAAGATTCACTATATAGTATATATTCGTTTAAAACTTGGTATTTAAAATGCACTTTCTACTCTCTATGCTTCCCCCCAACACACACTTTTCTCTATTTATTTATATTGAGGTAAATATCTACCACAGCTTAATTGATTTTACTTTCAACCTGGAAAGTTTCAGTCTAATTAAAGAATGTATATATCAAACATTTATTCTGGGTTTTTTTTCACTTCCAGAGAATGAAAATTTTACATTTAAAAAAATACATTGGATAATAAAATTCTGAATAACTAATTTCTATTATAACAGAAATAAACTTGTAATAATTCATTATTTAACTGCAATATAAAAATCCATTAACTTGGATGCACCATTAAATTGTCTGGCTGCTTCATGGAAAATGATACCCTAAAGAAGAAGAATCGTTTTCTTTATGGTATGAAGAAAAGCCTGATTTCTGAGTTCTTATTCCCAAGAACATGAATGTTCACTTTGATTTCTTGGAATGCTTACTAAGTCTGTTTATTCATGTGGCTTGGTTTACTTGCTAATTCAGTGTTGTTTCTGAAGTGCTTAAAACTCAGTAATAAAGACTCAGATAATGAGATATTATGTAGACTAATTAATGAATATATAATGCCACATAAAGTTTTTGCAAATGCCAACTATTATCATCATACATGTCAGACTCAATTTTGTCTCTGATTTCACTGAGCTGGGTACCTAATTCTATATTCACTACTTCATTTAGTATAGCAGTGGCCCTTAGTTCTTCCCTGGCTCCTCAGTATAAGCATCTTCTACTTAGCAGAAAATCAGAGATGCCACCTGGATTTTTCAATAAGAAAAACCATATATTTAAATTAAATGATAAGCCAGGCATGGTGGGTCATGCCTGTAATCCCAGCACTTTGGGAGGCCAAGGCAGGCAGATCATTTGAGATCAGGAGTTGGAGACCAGAATGGCCATCATGGTGAAACCTTGTCTCTACTAAAAATACAAAAATTAGCCAGGTGTGGTGGCATGTGCCTGTAGTCCCAGATACTCAGGAGGCTGTGGCAGAGAATTGCTTGGACCTTGGAGGCAGAGGTTGCAATGAGCTTGGATAGCACTACTGTACTCCAGCCTAGGCGACAGAAAGAGACTCCATCTCAAAAATAAATAAATAAAAATTAGTTAAATGATAGCTCTGCCATTTACTAGCTGTCTGATCTTGCCTAACACTTTTGAAACTCAGCCTCATGAGTTTTAAAATGAAGATAATAATATTTATTGACTCAACAAATATTGTAGAGTATACATTATGTTTCAATCCCTGCTGTGGCACTGGTGATTCGACATAGGCCCTGCCTCAAGGAACAAACGGGAAGTTACAGTATGTTAAGTGTCACAATGAAGACAAGAGCCAGTTGCTATGGAAGCATATTAAAGGATTAACTCATAGCATTGTTAAATTAATAATGTTTATTGAGCAGCTGACACATTACCTAACACATCGTAGATACTGAGAAGTATTAGTCGACTTCACTTTTTTTCTTAACAAACCAGATGGCTTGTTTATTCCATATTAGAAAATGAGGAATGTTAGCAACACCCTGCAATGTGGGACGAACAAATATGATTTGTTTTTTTTTTAACTTTTATTTTAGGTTTGTGGGTACACGTGAACATCTGTTATACAGGTAAACATGTATTGGGGGGTTCATTGTACAGATTGTTTAGTCACCCAGGTATTAAGCCCAGTACCCAATAGTACCTTTTCTGCTCCTCACCTACCTCCCACCCTCTCATCTCAAGTAGACCCCCTGTTGTTTCCTTCTTTGTGTTCATAAGTTCCTATCATTTTGCTCCTACATGTAAGTGAGAACATGCAGTGTTTGGTTTTTTGTTCCTGCATTAGCTTGCTAAGGATAATAGCCTCTGGTTTCCTCCATGTTTCCACAAATAACATGATAGAATGACATGGTATCATTCTTTTTTATGACTGAATAGTATTCTGTGGTTGCTAGAGAGGCCAACAGTCTAATGCAGGAAATACAGAGAACTCCTATAAGATGCTACACAAGATGACCCTCAAGACACATAGTATCAGATTTTCTGAGGTTGAATGAAAAATAGAAGGCTAAAGTAGCTAGAGAGAAAGGTCATGTAACCTACAAAGGGAATCCCATCAGGCTAACACCTCTCAGCTGAAACCTTACAAGCCAGAAGAGATTGGGGGCCTATAATCAACATTTTTAAAGAAAAAAATCTTCAACTGTAATTTTACATCCAGCCAAACTAAGTTGTCTAAGTGAAGGAGAAATAAGATATTTTCCAGATAAACAAAATGTTGAGGGAATTCATTACCACCAGACCTTCCTTACAAAAGATCTTAAAAGGAGCACTAAATACAGAAAGGAAAGATCAATATCAGCTAATATAAAAACACACTTATACACATGGACCATGGCCACTGTAAAGCAACAACACAAACAAGCCAATATAATAACCAGCTGACAGCACAATGACAGGATCAAATCTACGCATATAAATACCTGGATGTAAACAGGCTAAATGCTCTACTTAAAAGGCACAAAGTAGCAAGCTAGATCAAAAAGCAAGAACTAATGATATGCTATCTTCAAAAGATCCTTTTCACACATATGACACTCATAGACTCAAAGAGATGAAGGAAAATCTACCAAGCAAACAGAAAACAGAAAAAAAGCAGGGGTTGCAATTCTTATTTCAGGCAAAACAGATTTCAAAACAACAAAGATCCAAAAATACAAAGAAGGGTGTTACATAATGGTAAACTCTTAAATTCAACAAGAAGAACTACCTATCCTAAATATATATGCACCCAATACAGGAGCACCCAGATTCATAAAGCAAGGTCTTAGAGACCTACGAAGTGACACAGACTCCTTCATAATAATAGTGAGAGACTTCAACCCTCCACTGGCAGTGTTAGAACACTGAGGCAGAAGATGAACAAAGATATTCAGAACTTAAACTCAACATTGGACCAAATGAGTCTGTTACACCTTCACAGAACTGTCCACCCAAAAACAACAGAATATATATCCTTATAATTACCACATGGCATATAATCTGAAATTGACCACATAATTGGACATAAAATAATCCTCAATAAATGTAAAAGAACCAAAATCATACCAAGCATAATTTTGGATCACAGTGTAATGAAAATAGAAATCAAGACAAAGAAATGGCTCAAAACCATGCAATCCATGGAAATTAAACAACATGTTCCTGAATGACTTCTGGGTAAATAACAAAATTACAGCAGAAATCAAGAAATTCTTTGAGAGCAAAGATACAACATACCAGAATCTCTGGGACATAGTTAAGGCAGTGTTAAGAGGGAAAGTCACAGCATAAAATGCCCAAATCAAAAAGTTAGGAAAATCTCAAATTAACAACCTAACTTCACAACTGAAAGAATTAAAGAAGAAACAACAAATCAGCCCAAAGCTAGCAGAAGATGAGAAATAACAAAAATTAGAGCCTAACTGAAAAAAAAATTGAGATGTGAAAAACCATTTAAAAGATCCATGAATTCAGGAGTTGGTATTTTGGGGAAAAAAAAAAAAAAGATAGACCACTAGCTAGACTTACAAAGGAGAAAAGAGGACAGAGCCAAATAAACACAATTAGAAATGATGAAGGGACTGTTACTACCTACACCACAAAAATAAAAACAATCAACAGAAACTGCTATGAACACCTCTATGCACACAAACTAGAAAACCTAGAAGATATGGATAAATTTCTGGACACATACACCCTCCCAAGACTGAGCCAGGAAGAAATTAATAACCTGAATAGACCAATAACCTCCAAAATTTGAATAAGCTCCAGAATCAAACCATTAAAAAAATAGCTACCAACCAAAATAAGCCTGGAACCTGATGGATTCACAGTCAAATCTACCAGATGTACAAAAAGCAAATTGTATCATTCCTACTGAAACTATTCCAAAAAATTGAGGAAGGGGGTCTCCTTCCGAACTCATTCTGTGAGGCCAGCATCATCTTGATACCAAAACCTGGCAAAGACACAACAAAAAAAGAAAACTTCAGGCCAATATCCTGTTGATGCAAAAATCCTCAACAAAATACTTGCAAACTGAATCAAAAAGCACATTATAAAGCTAATCCACCATGATCAAGTATGCTTCCTCCTGGGATGCAAGGTTGGTTCAGCATATGCAGATCAATAAATGTAATTCATTGCATACACAGAACTAAACACGAATGCAACAGGAGTATCTCAATAGACTCAGAAAAGGCTTTCAATAAAATCTAATACCCCGTCATGTTAAAAACTCTCAATAAACTAGGTATTGAAAAACCAACAGCCAACATTATACTGAATGGGCAAAACCTGGAAGCATTCCCCTTGAAAACCAGCACAAGACAAGACTGTCCTCTCTCACCGCTTATATTCAACACAGTACTGGAAGTCCTAACCAGAACAGTCAGTGCGGCCTTCAATTTGTGGTCAAAAGGCCCAAGAGCCCCTGGCAAATCACTGGTATAAGTCCAAGAGTCTAAAAGCTGAAGAACTTGGAGTCTGATATTTGAGGGCAGGAAGCATCCAGTACGGGACAAAGATGGAGGCCAGAAGACTCAGCAAGTAAAATTCTTTCAACTTCTGCCTGCTTCATTCTGTCCTCTCTGGCAGCTGGTTAAATAGTGCTCACCCAGTTTCAGGGTGGGTCTGCCTCTTCCAGTCCACTGCCTCAAATGTTAATCTCCTTTGGCAACACCCTTACGAACACACCCAGGAACAATACTTTGCATCCTTTAATGCAATCAAGTTGACATTCAATACTAACCATTACACTGCCCAAAACAATTTACAGATTCAATGCTATGCCTATCAAATTACCAACAACGTTCTTCCCAGAGCTAGAAAAACCTATTGTAAAATTCCTATAGAACCAAAAAAAGCCCAAAGAGCCAAGACAATCCTAAGCAAAAAAAGAAAAAATAAAAACCCTGGAGGCATCATGCTACCCAACTAAGACCCCCGACTTTCTTTTTTTTACATATATAGCATTGCCCAGAAAAAAACGGCACTACATATCATATATTGATTGTATACAGATGGTTATACTGGTGTGTTTGGCTTTCTTTATGAATATCATATAGAAACCTTTTATGCCTCATTCATTTGGCATGAAAGAAACAATTTTCAAACTGTTTAATCTGGATACCTCTCAAGAGTAGGACCAGAGAAGAATTTAACTTAATACTTTACACGCTTCACTATAATTGCCCTTTTTTAAAACAACAAACATGTCACTATTATATTTTTGTAAATTGTGGTATCCTATTTTTAATGGTAATTCTATTTTTAATATTTGGTGAATCTTCATACTGTTTTTCATAGCAGCTCCACAATCTTACATTCCCACCAATAGTGCACAAATGTAACTTCACAGCCTCACCAACACTTGCTATTTTCTGGCTTTTATTTTTGTTTTTGTTCTTCGTAATAACCATACAAATGAGTGTGAAGTGATATCTCATTGTAGTTTTTTCAACTTTTGTTTGAGGTTCAGGGGTACATGGGCAGGTTTGTTATATAGGTAAATTGTGTGTCATGGGAGTTTGATGTGCAGATTATTCAACCACCCAGGTAATAAGCATAGTACCCAATAGGTAGCTTTTCAATTTTTACTCTCCTCTCAATTTCCACCCTCAAGTAGTAGCTAGTGTCTGTTGTTTCCTTCTTTTTGTCCATGTGTACACAGTGTTTAGCTTCCATTTATAAGTGAGAACATTTGGTATGCAGTTTCCTGCTCCTGCATTAGTTAGCTTAGGATAATGACCTCCCCCTCCACCCATGTTACTGCAAAAGACATGATCTGCTGTACTTTTGATTTGCATTTTTCTAGTGATTATGGATGTTGATCATCTTTTCTTATGCTTATTGGCCATTTTCACATCTTTTTTGGAGAGCTGTCTAGTCAAGCCCTTTGCCCAATTTTTAATCAGGTTATTTTATTTGTTTGTTTGCTTGTTTTGAGTTGAGTGTTTTAAATATTCTGGATATTAAACCTTTACTAGATTTATAATTTACAAATATTTTCTCCCGTTATGTAGATTGCCTTTTCACTCACTGATTGTGTCCCTTAAATTCAGAAGCTTTTAATTTTTATGTAATCCAATTTACCTATTTTTACTTGTGTTGCCTGTGCTTTTGGTTCTATAGACCAGAAATTATTGCCAAATCACTATTATACTTTTTAAATCAGTAATAAAAAAAGAAAAAAGAAAAATGTAAGCTAATATATATGTATGCGACATATAAACAAATAAATAAATATGTAAGCTACAATGCCAGATAATATTTTCATAATCAGTGAGAGATGCTTGTCAATAGGCAAAAGACATTTGAATCGCTTATTTAAAAACCAATTCTGCCTCTGCCACGCCTTCACAAATGTAGGAAAAGGGCAGATGCAAGCTTAACTTTGTGATACTTTGGGGCAAACATCTGATACAGAGAGTAAAGACACTAAAACAATAAAATTTTTGCCATTTTGGTACTCCAGATGAAGACCTCTGCCTTGAGAAAAAAAGACTCAGGGAACCACATCATTCAACACACAAGACAAAACAGTCTCTTGGCAGATGACTTCAAACAAGTCTGTCACTGACTTTCTGAAGTGAGTTTTTAAGAGATACAGATCTAGCTACTGCATGTGTGCTTCACTAAGGCATGAATAAAACAAAAAAAAAAAAGATCGTCAAATTTGGGGACTTTTGTGTCACTTTCTTGAACATCAGAAGCCATGTACAGAACTGCCAATTTTAGTGAGGGGCCAACAAGAAAGTCATGACTAATCAGAGGGGTAGTAGAGGTCTTATTGCTAATGAGGCCATAAAACTAGATTTAACAACCAGAGAATAATTTTCTTACCACCTATTACTAAACATTAAAATGTGTATATGTGTGGCTCCACTAAATTTAAAGAAAGTTGGTTCGATAGAATCTTATTTGAAATACTATTGAGAAGTATATAGTCATCATCAAAAATAACCTCTTAGATTTTGTACCTTTAATCTACACTGGATACTTGAAAGACCACACTAAGGTTTATTTAGCACCACTGATAAAGTAAAAGCACTTCATATATCCAGTACTGTTTTTCTTCCTAGAAAGAAAAAATCTAAATTATCTAAGACTAATCTTATCAAAAGACCATGGTATCTATTAATCAACTATCAACATGCAATTCTTTAAATACTACTTGGTAATTATCAATATGCTTTACTTTTAGATGATTTTGCTTAATATTTAATTAAAAAGTACGGTTATATACTAGTTATCTCAGTAATGCAATTATAGCATAAAGCATATTAATTCATCAAACAAATTCTTGTCACATGGTCAGCATTCTTCTAGATTCCCTATTGGTAACTTCAAAGGTTGTTTTTCTTTCCAAAGCTTATAATGTGTCAGTATCTCAAGAGCAGCTGCATCATTTTAAGTGCTCTTTTAGTACTCAGGAAAGGCCCAATATGGAGACATTTTATTTTCTGTTATAAATGTTAGTCAACTCAAATAAATATTTTTAATAACTTTAGAAGAGAGGACTATATAATTCATAATTACCACGGGATGGGAATCCTCAATAGACAATTTGTAATAAGCCTTGATATTATTGAATATGAAAATTCAATAATCCACCACTAATTGTCCACCAAATAAATTGTAATACCTAAAAAGGCAAGAAGGTTATACTTTATAAAGTCAAACAATTTGCATATGAGAGGTGACTTTTAAAGAATAAGATTGATTTTGACAGATATGCCAGAATTTATATATTCATGTGGGTTTTTTCCCTAAAATCTGAGGTCTAAGGAGAATTACTTAATAAAACTCAGTTGCATTGACTTGGAGATATTTTATTTCCAGATCTCTTCCTCATTTCACCAGGTCAGGCCAACAAATGATTTCTGACATTTCTAAAAATTGAATCCAGACTCAAAGTACAAAACTGCATCAATAGTCATTCACATACATGTCAGAGGTTCTGGAAGGAATTTCAAAGCAGAATTTTAAAACTGTCTAGAGCCAATTGGTAGTATCTCCAACGTGTTAATCATTGTACCAGTTGCTCAATAAACAATATTTAATTTAATCCTCCCCACAGTTCTGTAAGTTGATATTTCAGTGTGCTTCCATAGTAACTGGTTCTTGTCCTCATCATGGCACTTAATACACTGTATCTTCCTTTAGGTTTCTTTAGGCAGGGACTATGTTGTATCTACTGTTGTATCCCCACTGCCAGAGCAGGGGTTGGAACATGACATGTACTCAGCAAAATGTGTTGAGTCGATGAATATTATTATCTTCATTATAAACTCATGGCACTGAGTTTCAAAAGTGTTAGGCAAGATCAGACAGCTAGTAAATGGCATAGCCATCATTTAACTTAAATATATGGTTTTTATTATTGAAAATCCAGGTGGCATCTGATTTTCTGCTAAATAGACGGTACTTACACTGTGAAGCTAGAGAAGAACTGAGGGCCACTGCCATACTAAATGAAGCAGTGAACATAGAATTAAATATTAGGTATTATGATTAATTCAAAAATTAAGATTCCAGTTGGGGAGCAACTGGAACTCTGCTGTATTGTTATGGAAATAATAATGGTACACTCCCTTTGGAAAACAGTGTACCATTATTATTTGGCATTCCTTATAAAGTTAAGTGTACACTTGCCTCACAGCCTTGCAATCTCACTCCTATTTCCCAAAGTGAAATAAAACTTTATGTTTACATAAAAACCTATACATGAATATTTATAACAACTGTAATCACAATCATCAAAAGATGCAAACAACTCAAATGTCCCTCAGCTGACGGATGGATAAACTATGCTATATTTCTACAATAGAATACTTCTCAGAAATAAAAGGGAATAACTGCTAATACATACAACAATGCAGATGAATCTCGAAGGCATTACACACTGTGGAAGAAGTCCAATTCAAAAGGCTATAAACATATGACATAATTTTATTGTTATGACATTATGGAAAAGACAATTTAATGGGAACAGAAACCAGAAAAAGTTGCCAGGAGCTGGAGCTGGGGGAAAGGTTGACTGCAATTTGGCATGAGAAAATATGGTGGGGGAGGGTGACAAAACAATATCTAATTGTGATGATGGTGACGAGACCATATACTTTTATTAATGCCTGCAGAAATGTACACTAACAACAGCCAATTTTGCTGTAGTTTTTAATTTTAAAAATTCAAATAAAGCAAAAAATAATAAAAGTAATAGGCATATGCTTACCATACAATCCAGCAATTCTACTCTTTTGTTTTACCCAAAATATATTAAAATATATGTCCCAAAACACTACTATAAGAAAGTTCATAGAAGTTTTATTCAGAATAGAAAAAAAAAAAACCTGCAAACAACCCAGGTGTCCATAAGAAAGAGAATATAAAGGAAGTGGTATAGTCACACAATGAATACCATTGGAAAAAATACAAACTAAACTATCCATACATGAATCAATATGAATGATTCTCACAGATGTCATGCTGAAAGGAACACTCAGGATACAAAAAATAATTTCATTTACATAAATGGAATTCCTGTATGTAATTACTCTATGATTCCATTTATATAATGTTCTAGAATAGGCAAAACTAAACCACAGTTAAGAAGATAGGGAAAGTCATTGCCTCTGCAGGTGAGAGAGGGCGGGCCGATAAGATGTGTATGGAAACTTTATTGAGTGTTGAAAATATTCTGGATTTGATAGATTTATGCAGATATATTCATTTGTCCAAACTTTACATTGTACATTTCATGTGTGTATATTTTATAAGTAAATTTTGCCTCAAAAAACTTCTAAATAAATTTTTTACAAAACAAAATACAGCAATTAAAAGAATTCATTCATTTTCTACATCAATAGCATTATCTTATTAGCACAAAAAAATATAATCTTAGCACAAAATGTAGCTATAGTAAATTATATTTACATAATGACGATGGAAGTTTTATTTATTGGGTTTTCAACTTTTAGGATGAGTTTATAGTCAAAGCAGAGAAAATTAACTCATAGTTACAGAGAGTAAATCTGAACAACTTTGGCAAAACAGAATATAAATGTTAATAAATGTTAAAAGAAAAAGCAAATGTTAACAGATTTGACTAAGAGAATGTGAAAGATAAAATTAAGGAGGGATAATGGACTCCAAAACAAAAGTGAAGGATTACTGGTGTTATTTTACATACAGGGGATTTGAGATACCAAAGTTGAAATAATCAATAACTGGAGCTATCAATGTATTATCTTAGGCCCAAAATTTATCCAATAGGAGAAGTTAAAATAATAAAGTATTTGATAAAATTGGATAGATGCGGTGGGTGCAGTGACTCTCGCCTGCAATCCCAACACTTTGGGAGGCCGAGGTGGGCGGATGACCTGAGGTTGGGAGTTAAAGACCAGCCTGACCAACATGGAGAAACCCCATTTCTATTAAAAATACAAAAAATTAGCCAGGAGTGGTGGTACATGCCTGTAATCCTGACTACTTGGGAGGCTGAGGCAGGAGAATTGCTTGAAACTTTGAGGCCAAGGTTGCAGTGAGCTGAGATCTTGTGCTATCCCACTCCAGCCTGGGCAACAAGAGTGAAACTTCATCTCAAAAAAATAATTAAAAAATAAAATAAAAATAAAAATTGGATCAGAGAGAGAAGGAAGATAGGATTAGTGTGAGCAAAGTCTAATCTCTCATCTAAAACAAATTGATATTGTCCTAATAAATTGAGAAAGTTGAGGTATCTGCATATTATCTGGTGTTAATGGAGCTAAATGAGAGAGGGACTTAAACAGAATCGATTTTAAAAGTTTGCCTCTAGGGACTGAGACCAAAGGAAGGAAAGGATCGGTCAAAGAATATAGTTTGTGTGTGTGTGTGTGTGTGTGTGTTCTTTATTATTTGGTGTTTCACTGGGCCAACATATTATTTTGACTAACAGTTAAAATCAATAAAATTTACTGTGTTTCTCAAATGTTCTATTAAACTTGATAATATTTTTTTCCAAGCAGAATCTCATCAGTAAACCAGATCTGAGGATGTATTTTTATATGATAAATAAAATTACCCGCATTATCAGGCATATTTGAGATGACAGTTGGAAACCATCATTATTTATGAGTGTCTTCGAGTATTTAGACTTGTACTAAGCACCATACAGGAGAATGATTATAGCATCAGAGGTAATCCCTTCAAGGGACTCACTTCCTGGAAAACATTTTAGGCAAATTTTTGTTCAGCATCATTCTTAACCAAGGTGATTGATGTCAAGGAAGGACAAACTTCCTCTTAACCTAGAAGGATGAGTGAAGCAAGTTTCTTTCTCCATCAAAACAAGCCAAGACCAGGAGAGAAGGAAAATGGGTTTCAGGTGAGAATGCTCTTAGGGAGTTTTATATGACACAAAGGAAAGCAGAACACATTCATTTTCCTATCCTCCCAGCTGTTCTAATGTCATAAAGTGCTGCTGTCCTACCCATATACATCTGCTTGCAGACTGGCATCTGCAGATGACTGCCTCCAGGTGTTTACCTGAAAGAAGATCCTGAAAGTCAGTGCAAGCTGGAAGCCTCACCTCCAGGAGCAGATGCTGGCCTGGAGAAAGCTGCAGACCTCTGCAGATATATTTAAAAAAAAAAAAAAAAAAAAAAAAAAAGTTGAAATCAAGTTCCCAAAAACAAAAGAGGCATATATTAAGAACTTACTTACAGGACATTTTATGTTTACATCCTTTGAACATCTTTAAGTAAAGCTTCTGTGTGACCATGAATAAAGCTGTGGGTTCTATTTCCTCTCAAAGAAGAAACAGCCTGCTAGATATTTTCTATGTATTATGACAACCGGTGTAGATGCTGAAAACACAGAGATCTCCAGAGGACACATCTATGTAGGATAAAGCAGCTATGAAAAACTGAAAGACTGAATTGTGATAGAAAT
This sequence comes from Cacajao melanocephalus, assembly GCA_963573385.1. NCBI lineage: Eukaryota > Metazoa > Chordata > Mammalia > Primates > Pitheciidae > Cacajao > Cacajao melanocephalus. Next base: position 9,557 of record CAUYLG010030324.1, on the reverse strand, counting down.
CCACTACAGCATATTTTTCATTAAGGACATCCTCCTTTAGTTTAAAAGTTACTGCCAATAAAACAGAAGTAAATATCAAAATATCACATTTACAAACATCCGAGTCAGCTTACTTCTTGAAAAATATTTCTACAAAGAACACTCCTGAAATAGCCTGGATTAAGCTGGAGAGAATAAAGCTAAATAGATGATAAAGCTTCCTGTTAAACAGAGATTTTTGCCATTCATTTGTGCATCCTGGTTGTCCCCATGAGAGTGCTTTTGTACTATTTTTCTATTCTGTCACAGGTTCTAGTAGAGTTAATTAATAAAAAATCACAGTGGTAGTCAAATTTTGTTACAGAATATTAATTATATATGTGTATACTCATGGCCAAACACTTTTTTTTAGGAATAATAGCAAGTTATCACAAAGGAATAAGAACAAGTTTCTTTTATATGCCTCTTGCCTAATAAACTTTTTTCCTTCTCTGTCACCCAGGCTTGAGTGCTGTGGCACAATCTTTGCTTACTGCAACCTCTGCCTCCCGGGTTCAAGCGATTCTCATGCCTCAGCCTCCCACAATCACACCAGGCTAATTTTTGTATTTTTAGTAGAGACAGGGTTTCACCATGTTGGCTAGGCTAGTTTCAAACTCCTGACCTCAGGTGATCCACCCACCTCGACCTCCCAACGTGCTGGGATTACAGGCATGAGGCACCATTTCTGGCTTTCTAATAAACTTTAAATCTTTTTGACATTTAGTTCCAGATACGATTTATTCTTTCATTTATTTATTTATTACTTGTTGAGTACAAATTTTGTAGGAGCTGAGAGGAAGAAAGGAAATTCTAAATAAAACAAATGCCAATCTTCATCTTGAGAATCTTAGGGTCTGAGTAGGGATGACAAAACATGTATAAAATACTGTAATCTGGAGCATAAATAAGAGAAATTCTGCAGTGTAAAGGGATAAATTCTGCAGATTTTACTTCCAGCTAAAAGAAGCCACAAGTTTCATGGAGAAGATTGCATTTAAACTGGGTCCTAAACATAGGTAGGAATTGAAGAGGTAGATATGACAGAAGAATAACATTGAAGGAAGGAGGAGGAAAAATTTAATAATATATGAGTCTCTTGATTGGCAGAATATCTAGAATAAGCAAAAAGAGCACATTACAACTTTTTTTTTTGAGACAGAGTCTCGCTGTGTGGCCCAGGCTAGAGTGTAGTGGCGTGATCTCGGTTTACTGCAACCTCCACCTCCCAGATTCAAGCGATTCTCTTGCCTCAGCCTCCTGAGAAGCTGGGACTACCACCACACCCAGTTAATTTTTGTATTTTTTAGTAGAGACAGGGTTTCACTATGTTGCCCAGGATGGTCTCGATCTCTTGACCTCATGATCCACCTGCCTTGGCCTCCCAAAGTGCTGGGATTACAGGCGTAAGCCACCACGCCTGCCCACATTACAACTTTTATGGTAATTAACCATTGGCAAAGGAGAAACTGACAAAAATGTTCTCCGAAACTCTAACTCATTTAAATAAAGACGTAGTAATGTACTTATATGCAACATTATAAGTCTTAGCCAACACAATAAGCCAAGGAAAAGAAATAACCTAAATAGGAATTAACAAAGAAAAAGAAAGTCATCATTCTTCATGTATGTTATGATTTTTATCATAAAAAATCAAAAGTAACTACAGACAAACATATAAAAATAAATAACACTCTTTGTGACAGCAAAAACTAAAGCATAGAAGTAATAGGAGTTGGATTAGCACTAATAGCTCAAATATACTAAGTGCTACATCGTAAGCATTTGTTATCTCAATTGCTCTTTATGACAACCCCATTAAATAGGTGCTATTATTGTTCCTAACATAGAGTTAAATCAACTGAGACTCACCTAGAAAGTGGTGTAGACAAAAATTTGAATTCAGGTACTGGATCCAGAACCCAGACGTTTTTATTGATACCTAATAATTGAACATGTTTGGAGGGTACATGTGATATTTTGATACATTTAAACAATGATAATAATGAAATTAGAGTCATCATTTAAAACATTTATCATTTCTTCGTGTTAGAAATATCTAAATCTCTTTTAGTGATTTTGAAATATGCAATGTTATTTTTATTACAGTCACCTCATTGTGCTCTCAAACACTAGAATTTATTTCATTTATCTAACTGTATTTTTGTACCTATTAGCCAACCTCTCTTCATCGCCTCCTCCTTTTCCTTCCCAGACTCTAGTAACCATCATTCTACTCTTTACATTCATAGGATCAACTTTTTTAGCTCTCACATATGAGACAGAACATGTGACATTTGTCTCTGAGTGCCTGGCTTATTTCACTTAACATAACGGCTTCCAGTTCCATCTGTATTTCTACAAATGACAGGATTTCATTCTTTTTTATGGCTAAATAATATCCCAGAATCTCTGTGTGTATTTGAGTGTGTCTGTGGACACTTAGGTTTGTTTTATAACTTAGCTATTGTGAATACTGCTGCAATTAGCATGGGAGTGCATATATCTCTTTGACATACGAATTTTCTTTCTTTGGGATATAACCTTGCAGTAGGATTGCTGGATCATGTGGTAGATCTATTTTTAGTTTTTTGGAGGACCCTCCATACTGTTCTCCATAGTGACTGTACCAACTTGCAGTGTATAAACACAGAACCCTGACTTCTTCAGACTTAACTGTTTTGCAGCATGGAAAAAAATCACTTTATCATGAATAATAATCCAGAAGAATCAGTAAGGTTGTTAAAAATAAAGTTAAGAATGAGGTCTTCGTAGAGAAAATTAATCAATTTTAATGGAGGACATTATAAAGCCTTTAAAACCTAGAGACATATACAATGTTCAGGTTGGAAAGACTTAATAGCATAAAGATGCCATTTTCTCTATAATTTGTGTATGTTTTCAATGCAAGTCCAATCAAAATATTAACAAGTTTTACTTCAATAGGCTCATCTAAAAATTCATATGAAAGAGCCAAGAATAGCCAATGCAAAAAGGTAGGACTCATTCTAGCACATATTGAGGCATAATATAATAATTAAAATGATGTGGCATTTACGCACAAATAATTTAATAAATCAATAAAACAGAACTGAGAGGCCATATACAAACTCATACATATGTGAGAATTTTGCATGTGACATTACAACGCAATGAATAAAAATGTTGTACTCAAGCAAAAAGGACAGAAAAATTGGCTATCCTTATGGGACAAAATAAACTAAGCTCTCCAACACACTGCATATACCAAAGTATATTCCAGATGAATTAAATACTTAAATGAGTAAAGAAGAAAATACTGTGAAAAGTCTTGTGACCTCGTGATATGCAAAGGTTATTTAAATAAAACAATAATATCTCTTGTCAGAGAAAAATCTGAATTTATCCTCTTAAAACCTAAAATAAATTCCCCACACCACTGGTATGAGCACCCACGGAAACATCATACCCCCATTCCATTATTACATTCTCCAGTCAACACAAATGGATCCTACCATGTTGCTGCGACTGCTGACACATGCAAGTAAGCTGTCTGCCACCACCCCAACAAAATGCTTTAGCCAGCACCACCTATCTCAGTGTTGTGACCAGGAGACCAAAAACATCTTGGCCTCTCCAGTGCAGCAGATTCCTAACCTTGAGAGGCCAGAAAACAAAGCTGAGGGAACATTACCAGCCCCCCAGAGATACAGCATGCAGCCTGGAAATGCTGAACTGATTCATGACCCCCTAAAATCTTCCAGAAATGAAGTCAGTTTACAGAACTCACCTTCTTCCACCCTCAAATCCCCAATGGCGTCAAAGAAAATGAAAGCACAAAAATCTATTTAAAGGATAGCAAGTTCAAAGATTGAAGGAACTTCAGCTGACACAGAAGAGAAATAAACACCACAAGAACTGTGACAACTCAAAAAACAAGAGTGTCTTTTCACCTTCAAACTACCACACTAGTTCCCCAGCAATGGTTCTTAACCAAACTGGAATGGCTGAAGTGACAGAAATATAACTCAGAATATGGATAGGGAGGAAGATCATGGACATTCAGGAGAAAGTTAAAACCCAATCCAAGGAACTTAAGGAACACAATAAAATGATAGAGTAGATGAAAGACAAAGTGGCCATTTTAAAAAAGAATCAAACTGATATAATGGAACTGAATAACTCACTTCAATAATTTCATAACAAAATTGCAAGTATAATGCAGAATCAAACAAGCTGAGGATAGAATCTCAGAGCTCTAAGACCAGTTCTCTGAAATAACTCAGTCAGACAAACATAAAGAAAAAAGAATAAAGGAGAATGAACAAAGTCTCCAAGAAATGTGGGATTATGTGCAGAGACCAAATTTAGGATTCACTGACATTCCTGAAAGAGAAGAGAAAGCAAGCAACCTGGAAAACATATTTGAGAATTTCATCCACAAAATCTTCCCCAACCTCACTGGAGAGACCAACATTTAAATTCAGGAAATGCAGAGAACTCCTGCAAGGTATTGTAAAAGATGACCATCTGCAAGGCACATAGTCATCAGATACTCCAAATTTGAAATAAAAGGAAATATGTTAAAGGTAGCTAGAGAGAAGGGGCAGCTCATCTACAAAGCGAATCCCATCAGGCTAACAGCAAACATTTCAGCACAAGTTCTACAAGCCAAAAGAGATTGGGGGCCTACATTCAGCATTCTTAAAGAAAAGAAATACCAAGCTGGGTATGGTGGATCATGCCTATAATATCAGCAATTTGGGAGTCTGAGTCAGGAAGATTACTTGAGGCCATGAGTTTAAGACTGACCTGGCCAACGTAGTGAAACTCCATCTCTACTGAAAATGCAAAAAAATTAGCTGAGTGGCATGGTGCACATCTATAATCCCAGCTACTTGGGAAGCTGAAGCATGAGAATTGCTTGAACCCAGGAGGTGGAGGTTGCAGTGAGCCAAGATTGTACCACTGTACTCTAGTGCCTGGGCAACACACTAAGACACTGTCTCAAAAGAAAAAAAAAAGATAGAAAATAAAGTGTCAACCAAGAAATGGCATACCCAACCAAACTAAGCTTCATAACTGAATGAAAAATTAGATCCTTTTTAGACAAGCAAAGGCTAAGGGAATTTTTTACCACCAGACCTGCCTTACAAGAGGTCCTTAAGAAAATGCTAAATATGGAAAGGAAAGACCATCACCAGCCACCAAAAAAACTCACAAGTACACAGGCCAGTGGCACTACATAGCAACCACACTATATTGTCTGCCTATTAACCAGATAACACCACAATGACAGGATCAAATTTGCATATGTCAATATTGACCTTAAATGTAAATAGGTTAAATGGCTCAATTAAAAGGCACAGAGTGGTAAATTGGATAAAGAAGCAAGATACTACTTTATCCTGTCTCTTAGAGACCCATCCTACATGCATGACACCAATAGGCTCAAGACAAAAGGATGGAGGAAAATATACCAAGGAAACAGAAAACAGAAAAAAGCAGGAGTTACTATTCTAATTTCAGACAAACACACTTTAAACAAACAATGGTTTTTTGAAAAGAACAAAGAAGGGCATTACATAATGATAAAAGATGTAATTCAACAAGAAGACCTTACAACCCTAGATATTTACGCACCCAACCCAGGAGCACTCAGATTCATAAAGCAAGTTCTTAGAAATCTGTGAAAGAAACACAGATAACCATACAATAATAGTGGGAGACTTCAACACTTCACTGACAGTATTAGACAGATCATTAAGGCAGGAAATAACAAAGATACTCAAGACCGGAACACAATACTTGACCAAATGGATATAACAGACATTTAAAAAAATCTTCACCCCAAAACAACAGAACAGATATTATCGTCTGCATATAACACATACTCTAAAACTGACCACACAATTGAACATAAAATAATTCTCAGCAAATTAAAAAAAAATTATACCAAACACACTCTGAGACCACAGTGCAATAAAAATAGAAACCAATACCACTCAAAACCATCCAATTACAAGGAAATAAAACAACCTGCTGCTGATTGACTTTAGGATAAACATACACCATGGAATACCATTCAGCCATAAAAAAAACGATGAGTTCGTGACCTTTGTAGGGATATGGATGAATCTGGACACCGTAATTCTCAGCAAACTAACACGAGAACAGAGAACCAAATACAGCATGTTCTCACTCATAGGCAGGTGTTGAACAATGAGAACACAGGGACACAGGGAGGGGAGCATCACACACTGGGGTCTGTTGGGGGAGGGCCAAGGGAGGGGAGGTTGGGGAGGGATAACATGGGGAGAAATGCCAAATGTAGGTGACAGGGGGATGGAGGCAGCAAACCACGTTGCCACATGTGTACCTATGCAATAATCCTGCATGATCTTCACATGTACCCCAGAACCTAAAGTGCAACAAAATATATACATATAATTTTTTTAAAAAAAGAAAGAAAATGTGGTATGTAACACCCTGGAATACTATTCAGTCATAAAAAAAAAAAAGAGATCATGTCCTTTGCAGCAACATGGATGGAACCAGAGGCCATTAACTTAATTGAACTAACGTAGGAACAGAAAATCAAATACCACGTTCTTACTTATAAGTGGGAGCTAAACCTTGAGTGGTACATGGACACAAAGAAGGGAACAACAGACCTGGGTCTACTTGAGAGTCGGGGGTGAGAGAGGAAGGTGAGAATCAAAAAACTGTCTATCAGGTACTACACTTATTACCTGAATGATGAAATATTCTGTACACCAAACCCCCATTACATGCAATTTGCCTATATAACAAATCTTCAGGTTTCCTTGAACCTAAAAGTTAAAAAGAAAATAAATAAAATAAAGTGCCTGTACAATAAAGGCACTATGAATATTTACAGACAAATTATATCAGAAATGATTATTGGCAATACATATAACTCATTGTTTTGTTTTCGTTTTTTTGGCTACAAAATTGGTCAAAGGATATGAATAGGCAAAACAAAATGGATATGAATAGGTAAACAAACAAACCTTACAAGGCAAATAAATCTTTATTAGTTGCTCACTCTCACTAGAAATCAGAGAAATGCAAATGTAAAGAAAATAACAATGAGATGCTATTATATAGACTTAAATTCACCAAATGTGGAAGGACACATAGACTCAATGCCTTTTATTATTTTATTTTATTTTGTTTTGTTTTGTTTTTATTCTATTCTATTCTGTTCTATTCTATTCTATTTTGTTTTATTTTTGAGACAGAGTCTCACTTGGTTGCCCAGGCTGAAGTGCAGTGGCATGATTATAACTCACTGCAGCTTGAACCTACTTTGGCTCAGGTGATCCTCCCATCTCAGCCTCCCAGCTAGCTAAGACCACAGGAGTACACCACCATGCCCAGCTAATTTTTGTATTTCTTCATAGAAATAATGTTTTGCCATGTTGCCCAGGCTGGTCTCCAACTCTTAAGCTCAAGCAAACTTCTTGCCCCGGCCTTCCGAAGTTTTGCATTACAGGCATGAGCCACTGTGCCTGGCTATTGGATTCTATGTGTCTAATGCCAGTTATGTAATTTTTAAGCATGGAAAACAATATACTCCTTTGTTTATAGATTACATCCTAAAGCTTAAAAAAAGAAACAAAAGCGTAAGAAGGAAGTAAACATACCAATATCAGAACAGTGATTGCCTTTGGAGAGGAAGAGAGGTGAAGAGTATGAAAAAATGGTTTAAAAATGAATTGTAATTCCTTTTTAAAATAATTTATAGCAAATATGACCAAATGTCAATGTCTGTTGCATTTGTGTGTTTGCTACATACATGATTGTTATTTTATTTACACTGCTCTGTATCTTTGAAAAACTTTATAATTTTTTTAAATTTCACTGATGAATATTCAAAACTATATTTCCACAAGGTTTCCTTGTCTTCTGATTATTCAAATGAATGTACTTACAGGTCTTTCAATCCAGGGACATAAATAATGAAATTCAATGCCTAATCTTAGGAGTTTATAATGTGGTTGGAGAGCTATATGTGTTTAAACCAAAACAATTAGGCAGTGGAAATTTCCTATAGGTAATAAAAACAGAAAGAAATTTAACTTAGCAGTTAGCTTCATGAAAATTACTTATATTTTTTCTCTACTTGCTTGTCTAAATTTCTTAAAGGAGTTGTATTTATCTATTATTTCTCTCCTCCCACTAACCCCATAATTTTTAATACTCTCTACCTTTTATTGCATCTGTAGCAGGTCTACTACCATTGGCATTAAAGATATCCACATTATTTTTCTGTACTCATATTTTTGTTTGACTGAGTCAAACCAGACTTTCTAGGAGTAAGACAGATGTTTTGCAAAATGGTGAGTCATTTCCATGTGTATGAGTAATAAAGGATTGCTTTTTATAATTTAACAGAAAGCTGGATTTTCCAACTATAATAATAAATGATAGCTACCATACTTCAAAGCACCCCTACAGTTATTCACTGGTCATTCCTTTTTGGAGCAAGCTCAAAGTGAAGACAAATGTTTTTAAAGGCAACTTAATGTGCATTTATTATGACAGATATATAATTATAACTGGAGAAGGACACAAATAAATTATTCAAAAGAATTTTTTTAATATTTTATTTTTCTAAGTAAGTATGAGTGGGTGTTTTGTAAAAGTAAAGAACTTCCAAAAAAAATGTTGGAAAAAAAGGAAGATTAAAAAGCAGATAATTGATGAAGCTCATCTAAGAATAGCAAACAATTTTGGATATAGATGTGACATTTGTTATAAAAGTTTGGGGTCTGAATAAATGCACCTCTTGTATGGTGGCTTATAAAATTGCCTACTAGATAAATTTGTTTTTTGAAAACATGCTATTATGGAACAACACCCATAAAAGTATTTTTTTGTTGTTGTTGTTCTTGACAGTATCTTAATAACTGGTAGCTATCTCAATATAGATTAAATCTGTTATATTGAAATTTAAAGCCCCCCCCAACAGACCCCAGTGTGTGATGCTCCCCTCCCTGTGTCCCTGTGTTCTCATTGTTCAACACCTGCCAGTGAGAACATGCTGTGTTTGGTTTTCTGTTCTTGAGTCAGTTTCCTGAGAATGATGGTTTCCAGATTCATCCATGTCCCTACAAAGGACGGGAACTCATTGTTTTTTACAGCTGCATAGTATTCCATGGTGTATATGTGCCACATTTTCCTTGTCCAGTCTATCATCGATGGGCATTTGGGTTAGTTCCAGGTCTTTGCTATTGTAAACAGTGCTGCTATGAACATATGTGTGCATGTGTCTTTGTAATAGAATGATTTATAATCCTTTGGGTATATACCCCGTAATGGGATTGCTGGGTCAAATGGAATTTCTGTTTCTAGGTCCTTGAGGAAGCACCACACTGTCTTCCACAATGGTGGAACTAGTTTACACTCCAACAGGGTAAAAGTGTTCCTATTTCTCCACACCCTCCCAGCATCTGTTGTCTCCTGATTTTTTAATGATCACCATTCTCACTGGCGTGAGGTGGTATCTCAATATGGTTTTGATTACATTTCTC
>CAUYLG010030320.1:0-23465 GCA_963573385.1 Cacajao melanocephalus | reverse complement strand
TCAGCGTTTCCAATTGCTGTTCTCCTTGTGGGGTTGGGACCAGCTGAGCCGGACTCAAAGGGCACCCCGTCCCGTATACTCCACACCGAGAAGCTCCGTGCCGGGGCGCCGGCAAAATAGCTGCGCCGGCCAAAAAAGTCGCACTGGCGACCCATGTGGCTCCTCCGCCGGGAGTCTCCCAGTCTGTGGGCAACAAAAATTCGTCTGAAAGTGCGGCGTCCACTTGCTCTCTGCGCTTTCACTGGGAGCTACAATCCTGAGCTGTTGTTAATCGGCCATCTTGGATCTCTCTCTCCCCAGGTTTATATTTTTAAAATGCAAATCTGTGCATGTAACGACCCACTTCTTAAAGTGACAAATGGCATCCCGTTGCCTTTACCCATCTTTAGCATCATCTAAAAGCTGCTCAGGAGTTTACTCTGTAGCTTCATGCCCTGATACTTCCCACATTAGAACCCTTCCTCCAATGATACTGAATTACTTTTAGTCTCCTGAAGATACCAAGATTTCTCACCTACTTATCCGCCTCTTCCCCTTGAATCTATCTATTGCTCCGTCTGCTAAAACATGTTTTATTTTTTCTCCAACTTGCCAAGTCTTACCTACTTTTAAGGATTCTATGAAAGAGTGCCACCTCCTTTAAATTTTTACTCATTAGATAGTTTCCCTTCTCTCTCAAAAAGCTTCAAGAATGTCCATTATGAGCCATAGCATTCTGTGTATAGATTTATAACGCTATAACCCATTACACAGCAATTTGTTTCCCTTCCTGGTCTCTCTAACTAGGCTGTGGACTCTGTGCAGACGTAAGGTCATCTTTTATCTTTGCAATTCTGAATGCCTAGCAATGTACCTGTATCAATAAATGAATGCACGTCCACAAAAGATGCTCTGAGGCATGAGGTAGAGATGAGTGAAATGATGGTAAGATGGTAAAATGGAGATCTGTAACATACCTAAAATACTTAGGCAACATGGTGGGAACTTTTTGTGTATTATCTCATTAAATTTTCTCAACCACCATAAGCAGGTAATATTGTGCTCATTTGACAACTGAGGAAGCTGAGCTATAGAGACACTAAATCATGTTTGAGGCAGAACAATGAGTATTTTCTGGTAGGGCCAGGATTTGAAAGTAGGCATATTTTCTACCAATCAATTTGCTATCCTGCCTCCACCACCTTTCTAATCAATATTTTACTATTTTCTCATTTGTTTAGATTATTCACAAAAATATTTTAGGTCTTAGTCGTATGCTATTTTTTCACTTCCCCAGTTATACTTTGGGTGAGCAGACACAGCTTAAGTATCCTAGACAGGAGCTATATTAATTGGGAAAACTGATTTTGTTCCCAGCAGTCACATGGTGTTTTGTTTTTTTTTTGTAGGGATTATAAAATTTTGTACACTGAAATACAGAGACCAGGTCAAAGTATAAGTATGCTATATGGTAAATATGAATAACCATTTATTTGACTTAAGATAATGCAGAGAAGAGCCATGCATACATTCTTTTGGGAGGTACATGACAGCAAGAACACAAAGTTACTTCCCAACAAAGTGAAGGATTTGTGTTACACATTTGTTTTTCTCTTGGCCAAAAGCCCTTTTGGACACAGATATTGAATTGTACATCAAACAGAATGTACAGATACCTAAACTCAAATTATTTATAAAGGACACAAGTTATTACTTTTAAAAGAGCAAAACACATGTATTATTTTCTTACAACTAAAGCAAAGTAGGAAAGTGAGAGGCAAGCATCCTAAAAAAATCACTCTTCTTAGAGCATTTTGTTATTTTAGATAATAGTTACTTTTCATTATTGTGTTTTGGGAAAGTAGACAAGAACACTTCGTCATAAAATGTCCAGAAAACTCAAATGGTGTGGAGTGCTGGGGTGTGTGAGGAGACAACCTGAATCACACTTGCCTCGTTCTTCCATTTTACGAGGTATATACAGGTCTCAGCCATTGAATGCCATGAAGACAAGTTTGGCTAATGAGCCAAACTTTTTAAAAGAAAGCATAAAATTATTTTGGAGCAGAGAATTGAACATGGTACGGAATCTTCCTCCAGTAGAGAAGTTTACAAGTCTCTTACACGCATGTATAACACAAGTTTGAGAGTGTGCTTTATCCCATTTTAACCCACCAAGTTTCTAAATGTATTTCAGAGTGCAGTGAGGGACTTAGAGTTTCCATACTTCCTGAAGATTTCAAAATCAGCTGACCAAAGTCTCCGTTTATAAACAGGCTGCTCAACTCATTGTGGGCCAACTGGCACTAAAGGCTGGTCACAGGTTCCCAGGCACAGAAGAAAATGCTGTAAGTCCAGTCAACACTGGGAGAGCACTTATTTGGGTTCCCAGAACCATCAGACAGTGTTAAAAAGGATTAATGTTCTCTTCTGACCAGCCATCTCTGTAGGACCCACAATTCAACCACTGAAATTCATTTGAGAGAATCAGGCTTTATAAGCAGATTCTGTTTGGCCTATGGCTTTGGAAATCTGGAACTGAGCCCTGAAAAAAGACTGGTCTTTATCAAACTGGCAAATGTCTTTTCCATGAGATGTGCAGAAGGGAGAGTGCTATGCAGAAATATACAGGGGGCATATCCATCCTCCACTGTACCAGAATTTACTACCACAGAATTGTATACCACAGATTGGAGGGCCACCCCTAGATTGTTTTCAGTCTTTTTTAATCAACTCAAAGTCCTTTCAATGTTTGGTAACCTCCTGATTTCAGAGGCATTATCTATTGTAAGTTATCAACTGCTTTCTATCTCTACTTGCAATACAAAGTCAAATTCTAAATAAAAGTGCAACCATGAAAGGGACAGTTGTTGAGTGGAGAAAGTGAAAATAAGGACGAAAATAGCAGACTCTGGCCATTTATCAATTTTATTGTTTGAAGTAGCTTCCCTTCCAGAGCACTGCCTAATTTGGAAGCGGTGTTATAAAAAGTAGTCAGTGATCTGGACAAGCGTTTCAGAAGGCAGAACAATAAGAAAATGAGGGCAGATGTGGCCAGAAGGCTTTAGCTCTAGACACGAACAGCTCTAGAACTGTTGTTAATGATATGTTTTAGAGGTTAACATTAAAACTATGTTATGCTATCATATTCTATAGGAATTTGGTTTATAAGATGATTTATATGCATTTTAATGTTATTTGGTAGTAAGCCATTGTTAAACCAATGTAAACGATTGGCCTAAAATGGAAGATTCTGGTATTTTGAATATTAAATTCTAGTTTTCTCAGTAAGATATAGACACGAGCACAATTTTCTCATTTTAAAAGTCTTACAAATGATGTTCTATGTTTCTGTCAATTTCAACATGATACTTCATTTATTTAAAGTTTCAATTTTCCAATTTTTCTTCAATATTGCAACATTTTGGCATTTCTGTCAAAAGCCAAATGTAAATATGATAATGACTATTTACAAAGCATTCTGAGGTTTCATAGGTTTATAAAGAGCATATATCTAAAAAAAATTCTTCTTTAAGACTGCCTAACTTATAGGAGCATAAGACATATAGACTATAGTATAGGCAGCGTACTCTCTGGTTTAGTAACACATCTATACAAGTAAAAATGGTGGAGAAATGGTCTTATCATATCTATTTTTATAGTTGTGCATTATAAATTATAAAGAGACAAAATTTGCACTTGTTGGAAACACTATAGAAGCATATTTAAATGAGCAAAATACAAAATGGTTTTACAATTCTTTCCATTTTCAGAGACTTTAAGCTTGGATTTTTTTTTTCCAGATTAAACTAAAATTAAAATAGTAAATGTAATGATGTGAACATTCTCTGACACTATTGGTGCCAATATAAACTGGCACAGCTTTAGTGGAAATACATTATGACTGTGTTCATTTTTAAAAATCTTAAAAATGTATGCCCTCTTTGACCTAACACCACTTTAGTGGAAAGCAACATATTCATCAAGGACCTCAAAGATGTATATATTATTAGAACTAGTATCCCCACTTCTAGAAATCCAACCTAAGAAAAATCATCAGAGAAAAGTTTAAGATAAACAGAGATATGTGAACTTCAATGTTATTTATGTTAGGGAGAAAATAGAAACATTCTTAATGTTCAGTAAAAAGGTAATTATTAAATAAATTTGAATATTTCCAACATGGAATAGTACATAGTCAGTAAACATCATGTATTATGAAACCTAAATGAGGGGAATATAATAAAAACAATAAGTGTAATCAGGAGACAAACACTAGATAAATTTAAATTTTTTGTTTTGAAATAATTATATTTATATGAAAAAAATAAAAGTCTGAAAAGTAGCATACCATAATTTTAACAATGGTTGTCTCCTGGCAGTGATTTTAAGGTTCTTTTTTATATTTTTTCAAATACTCCCATGAACATACATTATTTCTGTTATCAACAAGCAAAAAATATCAGACACTTTAGTGCCTACCTTATGATGGCTTTGACTGCAAATCTGACCACCGTGGAGAGCAGGAACAGTGGTGTCACCAGGATATGGAAGAGAGACAATGAAGCAAAGGCTTCTGCAGGTTTCAGATTGTTTCCACTGGTATATGCATGGGTCACAAATGTCTGTGCAAAGAAAGGAGTTCTTTAGTGAAAGCTGAAGAAAGTTTCACACATGCATACATTCAGTCTTAGAAACCTAACACATTCTGCTATGGGCATACATCCATCGTAACTATGCTAACAATGACTTCATCCAAAACTCCCTAATTAAAACAATATTTGTTTTTGGTGAATAGTGAAAGGTTTACCTGCAATTATGATGGTAAACTTATGAGAAAGTTAGCAAAAATTCTACTTACAGATTAGGTAATTGACTCTGTCAAATTACTAAGTAGGGGGAATAACTGGGTAGAGAACCTAGAGTTTTCAACAGTGAAGCCCTTTCCAAGCAATACTAAATATTCCAGGAGAAAAAATAATGTTTTGTTGTTTTAGGGTCCTCACTGTGGATCTTTACTAAAACTGTCGGCACTGATATCCAAAGAATACTTATTTACATTTTTTTGAGACAGGGTCTCACTGCATTGCCTAGGCTGGAGTGCAGTAGGGTGATCATGGCTCACTGCAGCCTCGACCTTGCCAGGCTCAGGTAATCCTTCCACCTCAGCCTCCCAATTAGCTGGGACTACAGGCATGCGTCACCATGCCCAGCTAATTAAATTTCTACAAAAAATACCAGTTGCCAAGGTTGTCATTTTGGTATGAAATATAATGCAATTATTTAAGATTTTCTGGTTGTTGATCTAGCTCCATCGTGTTATAAGAGTGTCTGGGAACCAGATCATTGAGATTAGAGCAGTTAGTTCCCAATCACTGTTCCTTTTGCTCCTAAGCGTACATTTGGTGATGTTTTGATTGTCATACCTGAGGTTGCTACTGGCACCTGGTAGCTAGAAGCCAGGGATGCTGCTAAACATTCTAACACAGAGGGCAGCCCCCTAGAACAAAAATTATTTGGATCAAAATGTCCATAGTGTCTTTATTGAGAAACCCTGGATTAGAACTCTTGCAACCGAGACTGCAATAGAGCTAAGTCACAGAGGAGAAGTAATATATGTTACTACCCACACATTCTTGCTCATATATCATTTATAAACACTGACTTGGTTTCATTTCTAAAGGCGAGAAAAAGTGTCTTACAGCAAGAACAGCTGCTATGGGAATTGCTGCATTCATGAAGACTGTGGAAAGAAATAATATGCATTAGTTTCACTGAACTGTGAAAACATTTTCAGAAACTTTAATTAATCATCTATTATTACTTAAACTTTCTTTGAAGACAGGAAGGAAAAAGTGTATTAAATGTCATTTTGTCTGGAGACCATAAACATTTCCCAGTTAATATCGCCTTGTCTGCAGTTTTATGAGCTCCCATATGTTAGTCTTAACCAGTATCTGTTTTTCTTTATTGAAAATTTTTTCTTATGAAATGTTACAAACAAAAGAATTCATATAAAATCATCCTTTAGTGATACAAATTATTAGAATTTAACAAATATGTATTCTAGAGAGGGGTTACAATCTATCTTTCGTTTAGTCCACTAAACTAATTTAAATATGTGAAAATCAGGTTATTACACAGATTAAAAACAAGAATTTTACATCACTTCAAATTCTCTTTCCAGCAGTGATATTAATATTCATTTATGGCCCTTTCCTTTAATAAAATAACTCCATATCCTGGACTCTCTGCATGGTTAAATATCTCTCCTGGAATATATTTCACTGTCATTGGATCAGCATGAGATGCCTAGCTGAAATAAGAAAAACTCACATTTTAGCCTGAAATACTAGCATTTGGAAATAACAGTAAAAATAAAAAGCCCAGTTGATGATTTATAGTCACACAGTCATAAACTATAGAGTTTTAGGAACCGAGAGACCAAACAGTAAGTGAGTTGTTGGTAACGGAGCCAGGCAATAACAGAGTGAGAAGCTAGAATCTAATTTTCTTGGCAGTAGCGGGCTCAGGTCTTAAAAATCATCCGCTCTCAGGAATTATCCTTACCACTGTACAATACAACAGAATCAGACTGTGCTTTTGCAAGTCCAGATATGACTTAGTTGTCAAAAATAGACTCTTGTGCAGTACTGTGAAACCAAACACTGATCTGAATTTCATCATAACACAGATGAGGAGCCACATTTCTGCCTCAACCTTCTTCCTCTAACTATTGTCATCCTATTTTATTTTAAGTTCTGGGATATGTGTGCAGGATGTTCAGGCTTGTTACATAGATAAACATGTGCCATGGTGGTTTGCTACACTTATTAAGCCCAGCATGCATTAGCTACTTTTCCTGAGTTTCTCCCTCCCTGCTGCCCTCCTCATAGGCCCAGTGTGTGTTGTTCCCCTCCCTACGTCTATGTGTTCTCATTATTATAAGTCAGAAAGAGGTGTTTGGTTTTCTGTTCCTGTGTTAGTTTGCTGAGGATAATGGCTTCCACCTCCATCCATGTCTCTACAAAGGACATAATCTCATTCTGTTTTATGGCTGCATAGTATTCTGTGGCATATATGTATCATATTTTCTTGATCCAGTCTATCACTGATGGACATTTGGGTTGATTCCATGTCTTTGCTATTGTGAACAGTGCTGCAATAAACATATGGATGCATATATCTTTAAAAGAGAATAATTTATATTCCTTTGGGTACATGCCCAGTAATGGGATTGCTGGGTCAAATGGTAATTTTGGTTCTAGGTCTTTGAGGAATCACCATAGTGTCTTCCACAATGGTTGAACTAATTTACATTCCCACCACTAACAGTGTGAAAGCATTTCTATTTCCCCACAGCCTCACCAACACTTGTTGTTTCTTGACTTTTTAATAATTACCATTCTAACTAGCATGAGATGGTATCTCATTGTGGTTTTGATTTCCATTTCTCTAATGATCAACAATATTGAACTTCCTTTCATGTTTGTTAGCTGCATAAATGTCTTCCTTTGAGAAGTGTCTATTCATGTCCTTTGCCCACTTTTTAGGTTTTTTTTCTCATAAATTTGTCTAAGTCCCTTGTAGATTCTGCATATTAGATACTTGTCAGATGGATAGATTGCAAAAATTTTCTCTCACTGTGTAGTTTGTTCACTCTGTTGATAGTTTCTTTTGCTGTATTGTCATCTATTTTCTAAGTGTATTCTTTTACCCTGCTTTATATCAGATGAGGATGAAGCACTTGACACAGTGCCTGCGACAAAGTGTGCACTCAATAAACGTTTGTATGATTCATTATCTTCTTTAGTCTTTACAATCCTACATGGTAGATATTATTACTATCCCATGTTACAGATGAAGAAACTGAGGCCAGGAGGATATAAGTAATTTTCTCAAGACCACACTACTACAAAGTGTTAGAGCTAGGATTTATAGCCAGCTCTATTTGACTCACCACCAACAAGACTGCAGTGAATAACATCATAAAACTTGAAGTGGTCAAACTGGAATTTTGCTCCATTGACTCACGAATCCTAGCTGCCTATCATGAACACAGGATCATGCATTTCCCTCCTCAACACTTCTTATTGCTCTCCCCTAGTATGGCCTCCCTCTACCCTCTCTTTTCTTGTATTTGACTCAAATACCAACCCAACTCTCATCTCTACAGACAGACAAGCTGGATTCACATTTCACCATAGCTGGATGATTTGAAAGAAGTACAAGTTACTTAAATTCTTTATACACCAATCTTTTAGTTTCTAAAGTGGACTTAATAACACAGTCTAGGCCAGGCATGGTGGCCCAGGCCTGTAATCCCAGCACTTTGGGAAGCTGAGGTGCTTGAGCTCAGCCATTGGAGGCTGCAGTGAGCTACGTTCACATCACTGCACTCTGGCCTGGGTGATAGAGTGAGACCCTGTCTCAAAGAATATATAAAAATAAATAAATAATAGAATCAAGATCAATGGGCTATTATAATTAAATGAGATAGTATGTGAAAAACCACTTATGGCTAAGAGTGGTGGCTCATGCCTGCAATCCCAGCACTTTGGGAGGCTGAGGTGGTCAGATCATGAGGTCAGGAGTTTGAGACCAGCCTGGCTAATATGGTAAGATCCCGTCTCTACTCAAAAAAAAAGTTAGCTGGGCATGGTGACGCATGCCTATAGTCCTAGCTACTCAGGAGGCTAAGGCAGAAGAATTGCTTGAACCCAGGAGGAGGTTGCAGTGAGCTGAGATCGCGCCACTGCAAATACAGCCTGGGTGACAGAGTGAGACTCTGTCAAAAAAAAAAAAAAAAAAAAAGAAAAAGAAAAAAAAAACACTAATGGCAATAATTATCTAAAGATACTGTCAATATATCTTTGTTGTTTGTTGTTGTTATCATATTTCTGGCTGCCTCCAACCTTCTCCTGAGAGTTTCAGTCCCTGAAGAGAAGGATGTATTGATGGGGCCACCAGTTTAGAGTAGTACAATATAAGCAAGTGAATCTCGATCTTTCTGTCTTCTAGCATTTTGACACCATGTTAGTGGTGCATTGCTGGAAGATAAAAGTCCTTCCAACTTCATTTTTAATGCATCAAGCATTCGGGCTAGAATAAAGGGCCTATATAAACCAAATATTTTCTCTAAATCTATTTGACAAAAGAAATGTTTATAATCGCTAAACCTTAAAGGAGTTTATGATTCAAGAGGAAACAATATACAAACTTCCAAAACTTTAAGTTGTTAAAGGTCTTGGGAGCAACAAAGATGAGCAAAACTGACACAGAAATCAAGTAAAATCAAATATTAGCAGTAGTAGTTTTGCTAAGTTTGTGTGAATTATACTAACATAAACCCTGTTATTCATGAGAATACTCAGAGTCATACTCTGAGGAAAAAAACAATATTTTTGAAGCAGTTGCTTTTAAAAGTTAGAGTTGAGGATGAAAGAACTCTGTATGTTAAAATTCTTGAAAGTATAGTGAAAAAAAGGTTTTATGTGAATGAAGTTTGGCTTCCTTCACCTGAAAACGATATTTTTTTCTCCTCAGTTTTCAAAAATGGCTGTTTCTTGACAGTCTTCAAGAAAATATCATCTCATAAGCTCTCAAGGAGACAGGTTAAAAACTGCAAATATTTTTAACCCTTTTTCCAGTTAGAAAAAAAAAGTGCAGCTCACTGCCAGTACTCATTTAATTTTACATAAACATGCTCTTTGAGCTGAAGCAAATCTGATTAATTTTTAATGTGAAAATAAAATGTAAAAACTGTTCTTGGAATTATTTCTAAACAGAACATGAGAACTGTCACAATCATCTGAATCATGTATTTAGGAAAAAATCGGATTCATCAAATGAATCTTCAGCCAACGCTGTTCAAGAAAGATGTTAACATCACACATGAGAATGCTATGTTCTTTGGGAGGCTGAGGCAGGTGGATCACGAGGACAAGAGATCGAAACCATCCTGGCCAACATAGTGAAACCCTGTCTGTACTAAAATACTGGGTGTGGTGGTGCACGCCTGTAGTCCCAGCTACTCGGGAGGCTGAGGCAGGAGAATTGCTTGAACCTGGGAGGCAAAGGTTGCAGTGAGCCGAGATCATGCATGTCACTGCACTCCAGCCTGGCGCCTGGTGACAGAGCAAGACTGTCTCAAAAAAAAAAAAAAAAAAAAAAGAATGCTATGTTTTCTAGGATTTGACATTTTTAGTGCTTGAGAGTTACTATACTTTGTACATGGAAACATGACTACTAAAAACAGAATGCTACAAATAGAATAATGTCTTTTGTTTCCAAAGTTGATATCCTAGAGTGATGCTAAATAATAATAAAAGCGAAATATTTTGTGGCAAAGTTTTCTCAGGATAAGAGCTGCAGCCACAAGCCCTACCTGTGAATATTCTGAGATAAATGGGAAAAGAGTTAAAGGATCTTTGGGGATAAGAAGATCAATAGCAGTGTAGTCAAATCAATTTCACTAAACAAATTTTTTACTGAAAACTAACTATTTATACCTAATTCAACTGATACAAGGGTTTTATTTACAGTTACTATTATCATCACCATCTTCATTTTACTAATGAAGAAAACCAAGAATTTCAGTTTGTAGAGTAACATAGCCAAGGGCACACTAGTTGTGAGGAATCAAATTCAGGTCTACTTGACTCTAAACCTGTGTTTACTTTGGTCTTTAAATGTAAACAGATAGCCCTGTGTGGCTGGTGGCTATTGGACAGCACGTGTTTAGAAAATAAATGGGTGTCCCTGAATGACTAGAATGTTTCATTGATCACAATCTAAACTGAATAGACTATGAGTTTCTCTGGTTGCCCTTAATGTCACCTGTTCTCAGAGCAACAGCAACTTACTGGAGAGTGATGTATAAAGTGCAAACGTTTTGAGACTAGATAGTTCTTTCATTCTTGTTTCCTCCACACTTTTGCAGAAAATGTGTTCCCAGGCATACAATTTTAGAAGTTTGATGCCTTTCAATATTTCATTTGTTTTCTTCAGTCTCTCAGTGGAATAATCCTATAAAACAAAGGGAGAAAAATAATACCAGCTGCATCCAAGTGAATCAGAATGGCAGGTCCATGTAATGGACAGGGATTGAGGAGATCTAGATGTCTGACTGGCCCTGCCACTCACTAACTAGGTTGTGAAATTCCCAGGAGAAGCAGTTAAACCCTTTGTGCTTCATGAAACAAAGAGTCTAATGAGATGGCCTCAAAATTTCTTTCCACTTAAAAACACGTATGTCTGTTGCTTAGGTTTACATAAAGGATAAAAGCAATTTTCTAAAGTTTCACATGATTTCCTTTAATCATGTCTGCAGATAATACAGACATAAATTTAAACAACTAATAAGGAGACTTTTAATGGCTCCTAACATCTAACTCATTTTCTTCTCCCATCCACTCTACCATTCATACTTACAAGAAGAGAAACAAGAAATTTAAGAAAAGTTAGTGGGCTTCTTATTTGAAATATGAGGGTACAGTGTTAAGTGCATTCATATTGCATCTTCGCAACACAGCTCTTGAAACTAAGCCTATTATCTTAGCTATCAAGAGATTTCCACATACATCTTTATAAGCTCTTTATTAAGGCCTAAGTTAGATTTACTAACAACTTGAAATAATTGTAGAGAGATTTGTAGCAGATACAAAAGCTTCAATTTAGCCAGCTGTTTCAGCTTCCTTCATCATGACAGGTAATACTAGAATTACTAGCAAGGTACAGTATGACCAATTAACTATCAAAAGGGGCAGTAGAGTGGTCAAAAGACAGATGGGAAAAAGCAGAAGTAGCAAGCAGCCTGGTTTTTGCTCAACTTTTGGTTTTTACAGGGTCTTAAATGCCTACCAAATGATTGTTCAATGAATGAATGAATACGGTATGAATAACTAAACAAGAGACAGATGTTTGGGAATCATCATACCTCTCCTAAGCTCCTCCTCCACACCTTTCTGTACTTGTGTGTTGGAGTCAAAAGGATAGATGGCTCAGACAGAAATAATGAGTAACTTACCCAAAGCAGCAGAAAAACAAGCGATAAAAACCACTTGCATGGCATGCAACTTGCTTGTCACAGTGGAAATACAAACGAGAAACAATCCCGTCAGTGGCAGCATCTCCACATTTTATGCCTGATTTACAGACAGCCTTGCCCATATTTAATCAAACTTTATTTGTAAACATGCTGTCAACAATTCTATTATTTGCAAATATTTCTCCAAAAGGAGCACATTTGTGCTCAAATAAAATAATTTCACGGCAAACTGAAGCCAGAAAAGGTCAATAATTGGGCTTTTTCTTGCTTGCCAAGTTGACCAGAAACATTTTCAGCAAGAGCAGCTGCCACTGAAACATGTCAGTGTGACTCCATAGATCCTCACATGGTTTGAGTCTACCCTAGAAAAATATAATTTCAGAAGCAGCAAACTTGACCCTTCACTTGTACCTCGATCCATTTCTTGTATGTCAATAACTAACATTCAATAGAGTCAAAGTATGCTTAAGAAGATTCTTTAGGCAAGTGATCTAAGAAGACTGAAAGCCTCATCACCTCATGGTACTTTAAAACATCAGGAACTGTCATTCTAGTATTTTGGATCTACAATCACCAAGTTTTAAATTTCCAATCCACTTTTAAAAATTGTTTTCACAACATGGAAAATATACATTTGCTGCTGAAGAACTGAAGTGAAATATAATTGTTTCCAAACTATCCTGAGTGGTATGCATTAATTTCCTATACTATTAAATTAAAATAGCATTTCTCAATTTTTCTAATTAAGTTTCCAAAAGATGTTACTTACAAGTGTACTTTTCTGAGCCTCTGCCAACTTTGTAGCAATGAAGTACTGAATTGGCGCAAGGAGCACAATGACAGCTGCACCAACCAATGCACTTGATCCAAGTAAATTATAGAGCAGAATCACTCCCATTATGATCTAAAGAGAAAAACACAAGGAGAAGGGAAAATGAATGGGGGTGTGGGAGCCACTGCATGAAAGGATATAATTTTTAGTGCAAATATAGTATTTCTAAATTACCATATTAAATCTATTTGGAAGTCAACCGTATTAGTCAGGGTTCTTTAGACGGACAGAACTAACCATCGAGTCAACCCAACTGTGACAGTTGGGTTTTGCTGTGAGTTATTTGGGGAAAGCTAAGTGCTAGGAATGTACTTTAAGTATTATAATCTGTACAACTGGTGTCAAACCAATTTATTGCATGAAGTTGCAAAGTGGTCCCATGACACTTCTGATCTTCTAAAGCCGTCTTCAGATTTTTAAAAGGGCATATAATTTTTCTTGAAAATGCTGCCACTCACCATAAATTTGACATTCTATATTCTCTTGGAATTGTAACAGCTTTTCACGGCTGAGTATGGAGAGTAGCGAGCAGCATAATGTGAGCAGAGCATGGTTGTCCGTGGACTAAAGGAGTGAGCTGAGCTCCTCACCTCCTTATGACTCCAGACGCCTAGAAGGCTGGCGCTAATGAAAACTTAAAAAGCTAACGTTGGTGCCTTATTTTAACATACTTCTCTTTAAAGTTATTTCCCCAAACCCAGGGCAAAACCATTCAGACCTATCCTCTCTGGTTTGCCACTGTCTTCTTTTTCTTTTAAAAACTCAGAATTTAACCTTGCTATCCTATCTTCTCTTTCTGCTGTATACATATACATATATTTTTTGCTCAGCAGTTCAATTTATCATGGTTCAAAATATCAACTCATGAACTGTATCCAAGCAATTCAAGTATATAATTTATGCCTCTATGCCAATGATAATAGCTTAATAGCAGCTTTCTTGGGGCAATGACACGTTTACTGCCTAGCTAATTAGGTAGTTTGGGAAATCCAATGAAAACAAAAATTTCCTTAAGATCACCCATGATGCCGTCATTCAGAGATTTTTGGTGCACTTGAAATTATACCACCTAGGCAGCTACCTAATTCACCTTTCTATAAGAACATTTTGATAAAATGAGACAAAGTATATCTTAAATCTTACTTTGTGCCAAGCACTGTGCATAATATATACTTTTATTTGCCTTGGTTTTCCATTTAAAAATGAAAAGGCAAACAATAAATTAAAAACTAGCATCTTGTTTATTTATTACTTTTGCATTTTAATAAATGTGGGACACAGGGACTTAGATGATAGATTGTATCAAATAAGATCTAGAGCTTAAGCTTCATCTACAGAATGCAAAACTTAGGATAATTTAAAATGTCCCTCTTATAGAGAGGAAAAAACTGAATATATTTCTTTTGCCATTTTTACCCAGTTAGGGGAACAAGAAAACATGTGTCTTTACTAAAATGTTATTTTACATAGGAAATAGCTAAATAGCACTCCAGTTTGTCACTGTTCCTACCATTTTATGTAGTTTAACATGTTGCAGTATACTAGCTATTGAAACTATGGGATGGATTAAAGCAATTGCTCTTGTTTATAAATGCTATAAAAGAGCTTACCAAAATGAAAGGGGTCAAACTGTGGCTCTGTGACTTTCATAAATCAAGGCAATAATACTAACAACTAACAATTACTGGATGCCCAGGAAATGCTGGGCACTATGCTAGATGTTATAGACATATTACTCTATTTAACCTTGACAATTCTCCACTACTTTATGAGAAAGATAGTATTTAGTTTGCAGTTAAGAAAACTAGGGCTTTGAGGAGCTAACTAGTTGTGTAAATGAGGGGTACAGCAGATATTTGAACCCAAGTGGTATAATTTCAAACTCCTCTTTCTTAACCTATCCTATAACACTTATGAATCTCAGCTTCCTTTTCTATAAAAGAGTGTAATATTTGCACAAACACTATACACCGTTTACGGAGCTAAACATTTTACTGCTCTTTTTGTTGTATTTCCTCTGCAAATAAAAATCTTACTTATATTGATCTACTTACCTGAACAGGCATAGCCCATAGATTGGGACACAGGAACAAAAACCACATGAGTTGATTAGTTTCAATGGCAACTAAGTTGTTGATCTGCCCCAGAGTCATCTCCCCCATGGATAAGTTAGATGTAGAGAGCCTAAGAATTTTATTGTAAATCATGGCCTACAAAAAAAAAAGACGAAGAAGAAGAATACATAAAGTTCTAAACTTAAAATTGACACTGTGGTTATTTATTTTAAAATAAATAACAAACATTTATTTTTTTTTGAAAAAAAAAAAAAAAAGAACAATTCTATAAGGTCATCTTCTTAAATCAACCATGACAGTTTCTTTCTTCTTTCTTTTGTTCTTTTCTTTCTCTTTCTTTCCTTCTTTCTTTCTTTTTCTTTCTTTCCCTCCTCTCCCTCCCTCCCTCCCTCTCTCCCTTCCTTCCTTCCTTCCTCTCTCTTTCTGACTTTCTTTCTGTCTTTCTTTCTGTCTTTCTCTTTTTTTTTGATGGAGTCTTACTCTGTTGCCCAGGCTGGAGTGCAGTGGCGCAATCTCGGCTCACTACAACCTCCGCTTCTTGGGTTCAAGTGATTCTCCTGCCTCAGCCTCCCGAGTAGCTGGGATTACAGGTGTGTGCCACCACACCTGGCTAATTTTTTGTATTTTTAGTAGAGATGGGGTTTCACTGTTATTAGCCAGGATGGTCTTGATCTTCTGACCTCATGATCTGCCCGCCTTGGCCTCCCAAAGTGCTGGAATTACAAGCGTGAGCTATCGTGCTCGGCCCACTACAGTTATTTCTGTTTCAGCATAGTTATTTTCAGTCCTCAACCAAATACAGACTTTTTTTTTTCTAGTGATATAATAAAAAGATGCATTAAACTTTAAGCATGAGCTCTAGAACAAACAGAGATAAGTAAATGTAAAATTTCAAAAATATTTTTCTTTATTATTTTAAAGTTATTTTTAATTCAACAGGTTTATTAAATAGTTCTATATTTCTTTCATTAAGTAGATTATAGAAACGTTGTTATTGTAATACCAAAATGAAAGTGGAATGAAAAAACAAAACTGAAGCTATTACTATGGTTATTACTGAATGGTATGCAGCATTCTTAAGAAACAAAGATTATTCACAGCCTTTACGTACCAGCAGAGCTCCACGGAGGTTAATGCCAGTCTCTATGGTTACATAGTAGGAAGCCTGCAAAAACGTCCTTTGCAAAATAAGAGCCAAGAAGAGAAGAACTGCTAGAACGTAAGCATTTTCAAGAAATTCCTTTGATGAGAGGGTATCTGAATTCTTGTCCCAAAAGAAAAAAAGTGACAAATTAAAACTCATCTTTTGATAGACCAGGTGTTCAGTTTGCATTTATTAAAAGATACATACTACTTAAATATAAAAACTCAATGTATTTAGAATACAGCAGTGAAATGAGCTACAGAAAGGCAATCTTGGCTTCTATAAACATAAACCAGGTAAACCCATAAAATCCCCAACTGATTAATGAGTGATGGAAATGCCTAATTGAAGGAAAAAAAGGTAAAATTTATCTTTAAAAAATTAGAGTGCATTTCCTGCAAAAGTATATCACACCTTAGTAAAATAGTAAGCAATAAATAAAAAACAAGTTAGTTTACACTCTAATTTGAAAGAAGAAGCTATAAAATTGATAGCCTGTCAGCAAGACTAATAAAATAATAAACTATAAAATAGGTAATTTGGCTATATCACCCATGTAATACTTCCAGTAACAAAACATGACTTACAAAATTTTTAGTAGGAATATGACTGAATTCAGCACAACAATATTCAAAATTGATTTTTGTTTGTAACAATAGCATATGGTAACTTGTTTGTTAGAAAAGAACATCTGACTAAGTACACTATGTCAATTTGGACATTCTTTATTTTCTATGATTCAGACCTAGTAGAATTCAACTTCTGGTCCCTTCCTCTTCTTTTGTGGGAATATATACAAATGTGCAAGTCTTATTTGTTCTTTGCAAAACATATGGCTTACATGTCCAAAAGAGAATGGTAATGGATAAACTCTATGTGAAATTTAGGTGTCTGTATGTAATTAGGCTAGCAGGGACAAAACATTACCTAAGTGTATTCAGTGGTGAAAATATCTGTTTATTTCAATTATAATTGAAGACTAATGTGTGCAAGAATCTGGGCTAAGCATTGTGAACACAAATATGAATGGCTCACCATAATTGTTTCATAAACTTACAACTAGGAAGATAAGCATATCTCTAAGTAATAAGCTTCAGTAAATGCCAACATAAAGTAAAGAGTGTAAGGGACTTTCAAGGAGAGTCAAATTTCAACTAGGACGATCAGAAAAAGCTTCACTGAAGAGGCAATATTTAATTTCAGCTTTCAAATTGCATAACACTTTAATAGGTGATAGAAAGAGTACAGGAAATCAGATTGAGAGAATAGAAAATGAAAATGGATTCATCTGGAAATAGTTTCTGTCTGTGGAACTAGGGCAATTAATACTTAGGAAGAAACTAGGAAGTTTACAATGCAGTCTTTATTAAAAATAGAAAATAAAAGATTATATATTTATAATAGTAAACACATAGTATTTTATACTATATATCCCCAATATAATAATGTAATATCTAATAAAATATAATAATGTTACTTGCCCTGATCATTGTGAAACAGGGTGATGGTTTTTATTATATAAGAAAAGAGAAATGTACAATATTACAAATCACATTGCTAGTATTATTGGTCACAGGCCTCTAAAAAAGTGACTCAGCCACCCCTCATACATAAAAATTATTTAAAGGACTGCTATAAACATTAAATAAAACAATCAATGTGCAATTTCTACACAAAGTTTCTGGCACACAGTAAATACTTGATAAATGTTACAGGTTCTGAATCTGAGGAATAATTTTGTTGGCCAGATTCATTCAATGAATACATAAACACGTGATTTTTTTGTTCTAAAAGGAAAATTACTGTTTTCTTTCTTTTAAAAAACATTCAATTATCTGAAAAAAAAAATAAAAGCCTATTTGAACACTCATAAAACTGCATTAATAAAAAGTGACAATTACAATGAAATCTGCCAATAATATGTTTCCTTTGAAAAGCACCAGGAACTTACTCCAGTTGTGTTACTTGTCCCATTCTGGGTTTCATTCACACGCTGAACTATTCCAGAAATACAAAGAGGTCCAGCAAAACCCAGTAAGTCAGCCAGATAGCGGAATGTGCTACTAAGTAGAATTGGTCGCCCAAAAGCTCTGTACATTGCAAGCCATATAGATGGAGTCCTATTTGGATGATCTGCAGCTTTTTTCTGGGGAAAAACAAAAACAAAAACAAACAAAAAAACTGTTGGAACAAAATAAAACTGCTTAGAGCAGTAACTAATTTCAACTATGGAAACTCCTTCTTACAGTTCTGAAAATATTTTAAGGGTTTAAAAATAGATGTTAATGAGTGCCTTTCAACGTAGTATCCATAATTCTGTATCCTTGCCTTCTAT
Organism: Cacajao melanocephalus; assembly: GCA_963573385.1. Classification (NCBI taxonomy): domain Eukaryota; kingdom Metazoa; phylum Chordata; class Mammalia; order Primates; family Pitheciidae; genus Cacajao; species Cacajao melanocephalus. The sequence goes on along the minus strand of CAUYLG010030320.1, from coordinate 5,051 downwards.
GCAAATAGTAGCTACTGAATGCATTTTAATGAAATAGAACGAGAAGAAAACAGGACAATTTTTCTAAGACTCTATACTTTTTTTAAATCAAAGGATGACACAGGATTCTTAAAGCATAATTCATTTTTAATTTTCTTTGATTTGGAAAATGTACATTCGTCATGAAAAATGCCAAATAACATTGCATAGGAAGCAAAAGAGTAAAGTGCAAAGATCAACTTATAGGCAGACTGGTCAAGATTTTTGGAGTTACTAGATCACAACAGGTTTGCCTGTCCAATGATTACAAACTAAACAAAACAGATTATCCCAACTTCAAGTTGTTTCTCCTCCATGGTGTTTCTTATCTCCATGAATGGTAGTCAATACCTTAAAAAATTATGGTAGACCTGTGTTTCCTAAGTATTCCTCAAATAAATGCAAAAGGAAGAACAGTATTTATTCTTAAGTCAAGTCCGGCTTCACACAGCTACAGTTGTTTGTTGTAAAGATTTTAAGACCTGAGCAATTATCATAATTAAAACTTAGGGAAGAGGTAGATAAAGTTTTTTCATTGTGACAAGGAAGTCAACTCACTGGAATAGAGATCAATTACATTCCCTATGGAGCCCTGTTAAAATCAATAATTTGTTTTCCAAAGTTTATGTAGACATTAACACATCAAGTTAGAGATAATCTGTTGTAAAGAGAACTCAGAAAAATTAAGCTATGCTTAGGCTAGACTGCAAATATCTTTACTTTAGCAGTTTTAAAAATTTTATGCAATACTTTTCCCAGAGGTGAAACCAGAGAAATGACTCAGGTTCATTTCAGTAACCTTTTCCTGCCATTTAATTTCATAACATGTATTTCTGACACAAAACAGATTATTTTCGTCATTTACCATAAATGCTTTGTTGATCTTGATTTAGAACAGCCAAAACTCGTTAGCTGTTTTATCATACTGTATTTCCTTCCAGCATTGTTGAGAATCCTAATATTTTAAATGGCAATGGTATTTGTAGATTATTGCAACAGAAAACACATCTACCATTGAGGGTAGCATGTATGACTATTTAGAATGATAAAAGAGAAAATGAAAATATCCAAAGATTCTCATCTTGAAATTTTTTAAAACAATAATAAATACTTAGGAAAACTGCCAGAGGAAACCAATTTTGGCAGCCATATAGGATGATACATGGAATAGGCAGACAATGTCCTTTTATTTAATTTAGTCTCCCATTTTGAACTATAGAAGCTATATTTTAGTCAATAATTAATGCAAGGCTTTACATTTCCTAAAATTGATTATTAGTAGGTATCTATTTTACCTCTTTATATAACAAACTTTTTATGCTTGTAAAAAGACAATAAGAAAAATTTAATGAGTTAGTAACATTATATGGTAATGGATTAGTATATATGATCATTGAACTTAATTCTTACTTTCCAGTTAGTGACATGTCCCAGAGAAAAGACAGTACTCACTCTATCCTTCCTCATCTATTAACAGGGCAACTAATATAAGCACACTTCATTGGCTCTTCCAATCTTCCAGGTCCAATTAACATGATTCAAAACTACAGAAGAAGAAAGATGAAGGAAATCTGCTCTTCCTTAACTATAGATATGAATTAAGCTTTGTGTCTTTATATTTAATAGGACCATTCTCTGTTATTAAGCACATGGAAGACAGATACTAAATTACCTTTTGTTCTTCATATGCATCTTTCAGGCAAACATAATTTGTTACTGCTCTCATTGCTATTGGCAATTTTCCAATTGCCTTCAGATCAATAGGCTTTTTATGAGCAGATATAATAAGTGTGTTCATCCACCAGTATGTTGCTTTTGACAGCAAATTCACAAATGGTTGAAGAAATCTCACTCCCAGATCTTGGAGGTCTTCAGGAGGCTTTACTTTCTGAGGATTCATGAAGAATACATATCTCTGTGGCAAGAAAAATTCCACAACATGACAATTAGTCCAATTATTTTCCACATATTAAAAATAAAATTTTGACCTTTTCTACATTTTCATATCAGGTGACCAAAATTTATACTTTTTTTTTCTTTTTTTAACAATTTTTTTTTTAAGATGGGTTTCACCATGATGGCCAGGCTGGTTTTGAACTCAAGACCTCAGGCGATCCACCCACCTCGGCCTCCAAAAGTGCTAGGATTACAGGCGTGAGCCACCAGGCCCGGCCCAAAATTTATACTTTAATGCCTCTTCTCATCCCTTTCTGAAATATTCTTTGAGATATTTTCTTCTGTTGTAACTAGATTAACTAGTTAATGCCAGAATTTTGCATTTAATTTTCTTGGGGTCAATTCTAAAAGATCAGTTAAGCTTTTAAAGATAGTTTTTATTAAGAGTCAATGTTTCATGACATCCTATGATGGGGTCAACCAAATGAGGGCTTTTACATTGTTTAGATTTTAAAATGTGTTATCAAGACCATTATTGAGTCACTATTGATCTGTGGTTTGCTGATGTTAACTGATTAGTCTCTGCATTAATTGCAGCATGTATCTTTCTACTCACAGATCAAGTTCAAAGTTCTCTGATAAAAAATGAATACTGGAAAATCTATCTCTGGTATCTCACACAACATAATGGACAGCATTAAGTGGTGGAAAGTACAATCAATTTGCAATTACAAACCAGGTATGGGTCTTGACCATATTACTTTGGATATATAGCCAAAGCTATCTCTGTATGTTTCTTCATTAGTGAAATGAGCAAACTGGATTAGATTATTTTCTTTTCAGTTTTAAATTTCTAAGAACGCAATATTTTGCTTAACCTAGGTGTGCTTGAGACCAATCATGGATGATGGAACATTCTCCTAAAAACAATTTCTTCTGTAACATAAACTGAGCATAATATCTGACACATAGCAGGCACTTGATCAATCTCTATTTGTGAATGAATAAATAGTTTCTAGAGTCACACTGAGATTTCTGAAACATTAATGGCCTGAATTTAGTGATTAGTTCAGCTTTATATATATAAATCCAATGCATTTGTTCATCTTCCTAAATACTAATTATTTCTGGATAATGATAATCTTTCATACTGGGGTCTTGAATCCAAGTAACTAAACAAAAACCATTAGCTGCCTACCCTGACTCGAATGACGTTGATCTCCACAGCCATCAAGAGCCCATTCAAGATGACCATCATGCCTGTGATGCAGAAACGCAGGTCTGATATGTCCAAACCAGATTGACAGTACTTAACCAATTTTATTGTTTTTGTAATAAAGGCCATTACCCAATACAGGAATAGGGCTGAAAAGAAAAAGACAAAAAGAGAAAGATACAATCTTTTCTTAAACTTCACTAGCATTTGAATATAATTATGATGCTTTTTAATAACAAAAGCAATTTTATGTACTGTCTTTTCACATGGTTTTACTTGAAGAAAACAACATATATGATTTAGTGTACTTCTGGAGTTTTGAATTGAAGGTGTAATAACTTAAAAATGTTGAGTGCTTCCACTCTGCCCATATATGATAGATGGGAGGATGTAAGGAGATATATAATAGGATAATCTAGACTCTTCAAAATGTATGTGTAAGTCTATAAATTTTAAAGAGTGGCTTTATCTTTTGGTCTTGTTTCCAAAGAGCCTTGATGATATGAATAATTCACAAGTTATTATCTGTATAACCTACTTCATAGGTATATTGCATACCCAAGGATATGTCTCATGGTATTACCCTGGAATTATCATAGAATTCATGTATCTATGTAATTGAGTTTCTGCCTTACAGATTCTTATTCAAGTAGTAAGTGACTTTTCTTAGCCAAGTGGTTTAAAACACCACGCCCATTCACATAGCACAAAGAACAATGATCCTCCAGAGCGACTGAGACTTCAAGTACTCGGGCCAGAAAGGTGAGGATTACACTGCCTTAGAACTATAACCAGCATTTTGCAGCAAATATGAGATAGAAGCAGTGACTTTCTTAGAAATATTTTAGCAAGTATACAATTTACTTTTAACTTTGAATAAACATCAGTACAAATAAATATGGTCTAAGAAAGAAGAAACCTAAGATATACGTAAGGCAATCCAGCTTGGACAACATTTATCAGAGCCAGAAAAGTTGAGTGATCACTTCATTAGTCAAAAATAACTAAACATTGGCATATGAACTCAACATAGTTCTTATTTTAGCTTAAATATACAGTCAGAATGGATTTATTAAACAAAGACCAAATTATACGCTACCTAAAGAGAGTCACCTTAAGTATTAGAAAGAGTAGATTGAAAACATATACATGAAAACAAGCATAAGAAACTTGGAGTGGCTATATTAATATCAAACATAGCAAACTTCAAGATAATTATTGCTAGAAATAAAAAGACTTTTAATAATAATGAGTCCATTTTGTAGAAAAATACAATAAAAATATAGTTATGCCCAATGAAGATTTAGAAGATCTATTAGAACACTATCAAATACCTCATTTGATAATTATAAAATGATTTGAGATTTGGTACTCTAAAATTACATCTAACATCTTCAGATTTTACCTTCTTATTAACTGCATATGGTACTGGTATAGATTGTATGTTTAGTCAGAAAATGAAGAGCAATGATTTGAAATAACAGAAATCATATAGTGTAGATTTTCTGACCACAATAAAACTAAATTTAAAAATCAGAGAGAGATCCAAGATGGCTGATTAACAACAGCTCAGGATTGTAGCTCCCAGTGAAAGCGCAGAGAGCGAGTGGACGCCGCACTTTCAGACGAATTTTTGTTGTCCACAGACTGGGAGATTCCCAGCAGAGGAGCCACATGGGTCGCCAGCGCGACTTTTTTGGCCTGCACGGTGCTTCTCGGCGCGGAGTATACGGGACGGGTGCCTTTGACTCAGGCTCGGCTGGTCCCAACCCCACAAGGAGAACAGCAATTGGAAGCGCTGAGGACTGAGAGTTTCACAGCAAGCACAGCTGAACCGGGAAGGTCCAGCTCTGTGGGGAAGGGGCGTCCGCCAAAGGAAAACTAAGAAACAGAAAAAACTTCATCACCGGTCGGAGAGATC
>CAUYLG010030319.1:0-12481 GCA_963573385.1 Cacajao melanocephalus | reverse complement strand
CTGGATATCCTTGTTAATTTTCTGTCTCAATGATCTGTCTAATATTGACAGTGGAGTGTTGAAATCTTCCACTATTATTGTATGGGAGTCTAAATCTCATTTTAGGTCATTAAGAACTTGCTTTATGTATCTGGGTGCTCCAGTGTTGGGGGCATATATATTTAAGATAGTTAGCTGTTCCTGTTGGATTGATCCTTTTACCATTATGTAGTGTCCTTCTTTGTCTCTTTTGATCTTTGTTGGTTTGAAGCCCATTTTATCAGAGATTAGGATTGCAACCCCTGTTTTTTGTTGTTGTTGTTGTTGTTGTTGTTCTCCATTTGCTTGGTAAATCTTCTTCCATCCCTTTATTTTGAGTCTATGTGTGTCTTTGTATGTGAGATGGGTTTCCTGAATACAGCACACTGATGGGTTCTGACTTTTTGTCCAGTTTGCCAATCTGTGTCTTTTGATTGGGGCATTTAGGCCATTTACATTCAATGTTAATATTGTTATGTGTGAATTTGATCCTGCCATTTTATTACTGGCTGGTTTTCTTTCCCATTAGTTGACTCATTTTCTTCATTGCATTCTTGGTCTTTGCCAACTGGTTTGCTTTTGCAGTGTCTAGTACTTGTTCCTTTCCATACTTAGTGTCTCTTTCAGGAGCTCTTGTAGGGCAGGTCTGGTGATGAAAAAAATCTCTCTATACTTGCTTTTCTGTAAAGGATTGTATTTCTCCTTTACTTATGAAGCTTAGTTTGGCTGGATATGAGATTCTGGGTTGAAAGTTCTTTTCTTTATGGATGTTGAATATTGGCCCCCACTCTCTTCTGGCTTGTAGGGTTTCTGCCAAGAGATCTGCTGTGAGTCTGATTGGCTTCCCTCTGTGGGTGACCTGTTCTTTCTCTCTGGTTGCCCTTAGCATTTTTTCCTTCATTTCAACCCTGGTGAATCTGACAATTATGTGCCTTGGGGTTGCTCTTCTTGAGGAATATCTTTGTGGAGTTCTCTGTATTTCTTGGATTTGAAATTTGGACTGCCTTGCTAGGCTTGGGAAGTTCTCCTGGATAATATCCTGGAGCATGTTTTCCAGCTTGGATTCATTCTCCTCATCATATTCAGGTACACCGATCAAGCATAGATTAGGTCTTTTCACATAATCCCATATTTCTTGGAGGCTTTGTTCATTTCTTTTCACTCTTTTTTCTCTTATCTTGCCTTCTCTTTTTATTTCATTGAGTTGATCTTCAATCTCCGATATCCTTTCTTCTGCTTGATCAATTAAAACTTGTGTTTGCTTCACATAGTTCTCGTGCTATGTTTTTCAACTCCATCAAGTCGTTCATGTTCTTCTCTAAGCTGATTATTCTAGTTAGCACCTAGTCTAACCTTTTTCCAAGGTTTTTGGTTTCTTTGCATTGGGTTAGAACATGTTCCTTTAGCTCAGAAAAGTTTGTTATTATCCACCTTCTGAAGCCTGTTTCTGTCAATTCTTCGCACTCCTCGGTCAAGTTGTAATCCTGTGTTGTTGAGGAGCTGTGATCCCTTGAAGGAGAAGAGGTGATCTGGTCTTTGATGGTTTCATCTTTTTTGTGCTGTTTTTTTTTTCCCCATCTTTGTGGATTTACCTGACTGTGTTGTCAGGGAGTTGCTTGAGGAGGTCGCTTGTCTGCCTGTGGAGGCGCTACTGGATATCTAGGGACTCCTTCAGGTTACTAGGGAAGCTTCCTGTATCTTTTTTGTATATACTGGGAGATTAGGCCCCCCTCTTCCACTGACCTGTAGGTGCTGCTGGGTTGTCAAGAAAGTCGTCCCATAGGCTTCCTATGTTTTTTGTTAAAACATGTAGCCCAGTCCCGCCCCTCTAGTGGTGGGTTGTGCCTTTCCTCCACTGGGCTGGATCATTCAGGGTTCATCTCAGGCTGTCGCACTGGCTGTGCAACCCACTAGAGTCATAGCTTCAGCCCTCTGGGGTTTGTAGGGGAGGGTAGGGACCCACCCAGCCGCACCCAGCTGTCTCCCCCTTTCAGCTTCCACTCTCTCCGGTCATGGGGTAGGGGCCCGCCCAGCTGCTCCTGCTTATAGCTCCTTCTCTCTCAGGGCCGAGGGTGGGGACAATAGCTCAGTCTGCAGGCTCTTATTCAACTCTGCACTTGTAATTCCCAGCACTTGACTGGCAAAGATCCCCTGTTCTGTGTATTGCTGAGGCTTTGGGGGAAGCACTGTATCTGGACCGGAGTGCCAGAGGGGAGCCTCTGACTCGCCAGTCAGATGAACTTTCTGGGTGAAGCAGCACCCCTCCCCACTTCGGTCTGCCCTGAGTGGGCGTTGCTCACACTTGGACCAGACCCATTGAAATGCACCTGGTACCTCGGTTGGAGCTAGGAGATCTCTGGATTTCTGTGTCTCTCTCTCTGGGTGTTGTGCACTGGAGTTGTGTCTAATCAGCCATCTTGGATATCTCTTCTCTTTTGTTTATTTTTATAATTCTTTCAATCACTTCCATAAAGCCTGAGACATGTAAGGACAAATACAAATTGAAAATAAGAGCCTTACTTCTCTCCATTGAAAATAAGAGAAGAGATTGCTCTGTTTCTTTTTTTAGAGAATTAATTTTTTTAAAAAAAATTGTAATTTTAAGTACTATCTCCTCTTTTTAAAATGTATATAGCTTCTTTTTAAGACTAAATAAACTATTGTCAGCTCTATGACCTAAGAATGTGTTTCTCAAGGATCTGGGAGCCATTTCCTTGGACTGTAAACAGTTAGAGAGGTAGCACCCCTATCTCCCAGCTTCTACGTGAGAATAGGATCCTAATGTCAGTGGGTTCCCAGCTCCAATTTGTAAAACCACCTCCTGTCATAAAGATATGAGAAGAATATTTTTCCTTGGGAGAAAGCTAGCTATTATAGATGGCTACCCCAATTATCAGGTAAAACTGGGATAAACTCTGTGTGACAAATGTTGCTATTAACTCTTCTTACTTGAAAAGTAGTGTATATCTTGAAGACATGTATGTAACGGGTTGTGTCTGTTTGGTGCAAAAGGGTGAGCTTTTTGTCTTTACAATTTATTAGCAGACTGCCTATGATGCACATCACTTTCTGGATTAAAGCTTTTTAAACGATAAGTGTTTTCTTTCTCTATCACTTTTGTAGAGAGTACTTCTGGGTTGAAAGAAGATTTTGTTTTAATTATATTTCCCCAGGAAATAGGCAGTAGTGAGCAATTTATTATTAGTGATGCAATTTTTGGTAATTGTGAATAAGATCTCTTTTTTATCCTGGTTTTGTAATAACAACTAATTAATAATTGCTAATAAATAACTAATTAATAATTACTAATTAATAAATACTAAAAATCAACAATGCTATTGATTTCTGAATGGTAAGCTAGTATCTACCAGTATTGGTGAGCTACCTCATCACCTTTCCTACCAATATGGTTAGAGTGTCTCTTTCTTAATAGTAATACTATTTAAAATATTAGTGTGTTCTTAGGGTGATTGCAAAGAAATTAATGTCTACATAAAATTATATTTTGTTAAAATAATTTTAAGGAAAATATGAAATGACAAAGCAATTTGGGCAACATGTTCTTTCAGAATCATATGGAAGTTTTAATGATCCATCCCTCTTAGTCATAACTTGTTTCTTGTTAGGCTTGCTAAATTTTGATGTATTTGAAATTATTTTTCCTGTTGCATTTATATGTGAACATGAACTGGTCAGGGTATAGAATTTTTGTATAACTTGTAACCTCAAAACTCTGTAGGGATTTCTCTATTGAGATCAAGTACCCTGACAGCAGATCCTATATTTAATACATAGTGGCGACCTCAGGGTTTGACTATGGCAGTTCCTGGTTCTTAGCAAACTCTTAGCAAACATTTGTTCAGTGTTCAATGAATGACTTGATATTTCTGCTGGTCTTGAAATTAAAATGTGCCCTGGTTTACAGAAGCTGTAAGAGAGTGTTGGCAGATACCTAAGAATAGACATGTTCTAAAAACATAGTTCAATAAAGACTTGATAGCTTTGAAATATAGTGAAAGTATTGTTGCTGGAGTTTTCAAAAAAAAGAACGCACATCAAAATTCAAACAAACACAAACATGCTGGACCAATGTTGGCCTGGGTTGGCTGTGATATTACAGATGAAATTTAAGCATAAACTAGGTACTTTGTTTACATATACTTCAAGATTCTGTCCAACCCTATGATTTGATGCTTATCATCACTGAATATGTGTCATTTTACTATTGCTAAAGGATTTATTTTATTTCAAGAGAAAATTTATTCACATACATTCAGCGTTTATAGTTTGTTTCCTTTGACATACGGCAGCCTACAAACAGCAATAAGTTTTGATGTTTGATATTGAATTTTTATAAGGGTTATAACCTAGCTTTTAAGGTAGTATATAACCTTTGGGCTTCACCCCAAAATGAAGGTTAATCATATTTAGAACAATGATATGGATGTTAATGAGAATATATTTCAAAATGTCTACATTGAAGTTAATCAAATGTATTTGGGTATTCACATTATATCAGGCTACTCTAAGCAACCTGATATTATACCTATTTAATCATGACAATATATGGTGTTAAATATGATTTAAGATCAGTCTGACTAATGGTCATGCGTTCTTCTGCTTAGCATTTCAGGGTTTCAGAGAGGACTGTGGTTTCTAAAAACAAAGTAAAACCAACCAACCAATCAAGCAATCAGACAAATAAAATGACCTACTCTTTGATTCATAAAATTTTGGTCAAATTCAAGTCTTCTTACCACAAGCAGTATGACCTATGACAATATATTTAACTTCTGTGAACCTACTTTCCTTCCATATATGGTATTGATAACATTTACCAAATAGCATGTTAGTAGACTGTAAGAATTAAATGTGGACAATAAATCCATGTATTGAAAAGTTTTATGAAGATGCCATTAAGATGACAAGTAAACTTGTCTTCACTTTATATGTAACTGAAACTATTTCTTCTTATAGAATCTAGGAAATCAATTATTTATTAACTGTATTTATTGGATTGCTTTGATCCATTTCATATAAGATATAATGCTAAAGAAATCTCGAAGCTTCTAAACAGCCAAGACTGTGTTTTTCTAAGAAACCACTCATTTCCCCAAAGCAGGCACACTATAGCTGAGATAATTAGGAAAGCTCTGTCACCATTCCCTAAATATCATTGAATCCAAGGTTCATTTGGATAGAACTTTGCATTTGTAATTGTATTTATTCTATTTACTATCATTGCCCAGTAAAGACCACATTCTGCTTGAAATTATTATTTTAATCAGCATCATAGATGATTTCCATCAAATTAAATCAAATCCATTTATGTGTCAGAATTTGAACTTTGTACATGAAATCATTTTTTTTCTGTACTTCTAAGAACTGCTTGAATATCCTCTCTCTCCAGAAGATAGCATAGAAGGTATCTTCTTTTGTTTGTCAGAGAGTTTGTCATGGAAATCTTATCCATAACATGAATGACTAATACACATACCCACACATTGTGTCCCTTGTTTTCACCCTTTATTAACTATTGAAAAATAACCATTTTTGCTCTTGCTTTATTTGATAGAAGAAATAAAGTTTAGTTTAGAAAAAAAAAATCTAACTATAAGCAAAGATAATATAAATTTCTATCAAAAATCATACTCTATTATAAATGCATTTGATTTATTTTTAGAAGATATTTTCTGTTTTCAACAGTTTTAGATATACAGAAAAATTCAGAAGATAGTAGAGACAATCCACGTAGACCGCATCAACCAGTTCCTACTACATCTTATAAACTTGCCACAATTAATACAATAATAGCAATTTATTATTATTAACTAAAACTCACAGATTTTACTTATATTTTCTATTTTTATTTAAAGACATTCTTTCTCTGTCACCCAGGCTGAAGTGCAGTGGCACAATCATGGTTCACCTCAGCTTGACCTCCTGGGCTCAGGCAATCCTCCCATCTAGGCCTCCTGAGTAGCTAGGACTACAGGTACCCACCACCACACCCGGCTATTTTTGTAAATTTTTTTTTTTTTTTTTTTTGTAGAGACAGAGTTCTGCCATGTTGCCTAGGCTGGTCTCAAATGCTTGGTCTTAAACAGTCTGCCAACCTTGGTCTCCCAGAGTGCTAGGATTATAGGCATAAGCCACCATGCCAGGCCCCAGAGTTTATTTAGATTTCTTTAGATTTTTGCCTAATATGTATTTCTGTTTCAGGATGCCATCCTGTCATTTCTCCTTAAGCTCCATTTGGCTGCAATAGTTTATCCAAATTTCTTTACTTTTGATGAATTTGACTTGGATGTCAACATGATTTTTGAGGAGTACTATTCAAGTAAGTATTTAAGTATTTTATAAGGTTTCTCCCTATTGGAATTTGCTAGTTTTTCTTTAATTTTAATTTATCCATTTTTTTTAACTTACAATAACACTGGGGTTCTATGTCTTGAGGAGGAGGATACAGAGATAAAGTATCATTTTATAACATCATACCAATGTGATTTGTCACTATAAATGTTGGTCAAGTGGCTTCTACAGTGTTTTTTGGGTTTCTCCACTATAAAGTTCCTCTGTTTTCTTCTTTCCATATTTGACTCTTTGGAAGGAAATCACCATGAGTACCCCATACTTAAAGAGTAATGATTCATGCAACTACCTCCTGCAGAGTGGAATACATACATAAAATATTTTAAATGATCATTCATGAAAGATTTATGTCTTCTCCCTCATTCATTTATTCAATCATTTATTTACATCAGTATGTCTCCAAGATATTAACTTATGCTAAAACTTAAAGCACAATCTATTTTTATTTATTTTCATGCTCAATCATTCCAGCCTTGCCCATTAGAACCCTCAGTGGCCTCTTGTGTCATTTCGATGAATTCCACCAATTTTTTTTAAGCACTTTATTAATTCCTGGCACCACAAGATGCTCCATGCTTGTTCTCTATGTTTCCCATTCCATCCATATAATTGCCATTTCTCCAGCGAATCCTGGTGACTTGCATTGGAGAATGGTTACAGAAACTAAGATCTATGTGCTATGTTCATTACTACTGGGGTGGTGTTTCTCTTGGGCTTTCTTAAATGACAAAGCAAGGAAATATGTATATGTAAACTAATCCATGTATATATATATGTCTATTTGATATTTCCATATGTAATCATCTATATTTATATTAATATGAACAGGAGTTTACATGGATGTCTCCAATTCTAATCTATTGCTGCATAGATTATTCCAGCCTCCTCCCCTGCTTCTCTAGAAATTCTAAGTTGAACAATCTACTCTCTATTTGTAAATTGTTCAATTCTCTCATTAGTATGACAATTGTTAGCCAGTACCCCATGGCCAACAATTTTATTAACTATAGTACACTGATTATGTGCAGTTCCTTTTGTATTCAGTCTTATGGACTCTACTTATATCCAAAGCTACTTAGTTAACCATTTCCGCCCAACTATCAAGCCTATTCACCCAACTTTTTTCATACATTTGAATACAATTTGATTTGTTTGTGATCATCTGCATTCCTTCCTAAGATTCCCCCATGTACCAAATGATTTGTTTTAATGTGTACACAATGTATCATTCTTTGTTCTGTAAAATTTTGTGACTTTTGGCAAATGTGTAATTTTACACACCCACCATTACAATACCATATGTATTGTTTTCACCACACAAAATCCTGTGTTTAACCTATTTGACTTCTTCCTTCTACCTGTACCTATGAAGATCACTGGTATTTTTAGTGTCTAGAGATTTTCCTTTCCAGAAAGTCATACAATTGAAATTGTACAGTATGTAGTCATATCAGACTATATTCTTTTACTCAGCCACATGCACTTAAGTTTTATAATGCATTTCAGTGGCCTGATAGCTCATTTCTTTTTAGTGCTGAATAACTTTTATTGTATAAATGCACCACAGTTAATCTATTGAAGGGCATCTTGGTTGCTTCTACTTTTGGGCAATTATGATTAAAGCTGCTATAAATATTCACATGCAAGGTTTATGCGAACATAATTGCCAAATCTGTGTGATAAGTACCTAGGCTGTGATCATATGATAAAGCTATGTTTAGCTTTGTAAAAATTATCAAATTCCCTTCATAATGGCAGTAGGATTTAGTGTCCCCACTAGCAATGATTCAGAGGTTTTTTGTGCTCTATTTTGTCTCTCTAGCATTTGGTTTTGGGCTTAAATAATTTTAGTCATTGTAATAGATGTGCTGTAGCATTTTATTTTCTTAATTTTCAATTCCCTAATGACAAATCATTTGAACCTGTAGTCTTACCTACAAAAAGACATTTTTATTTCAAGAAAATATGGAAACTATATCAATATCCCAATCTATAGTACCTATAATGTCTATCAATATTAATACTAGCCAGAAAGTCAATGTTATAATTACATATATATATAAATTTATAACTTCTGCACATTTTCATATGTTTATAACAAATGCTATAGATTGAATGTTTGTGTCTTTTCCAATGTATGTGTTGAAATCTTGGCCTCCAAAATAATGGTTATTGGGAGTTGGGGACTTTGTAAGGGCTCCATGCTCATAAATAGAATTAATGTCCTTATAAAAGCAGCCCTTGGAGAGAGAGACCTCTTGTTCCTTGCACTATGTGAGGACACAGCAAGATGACACACTTTTGGGGAAGTAAGCCCTACTAGATACTTAATCCACTAGCTCTTTATCTTAAACTTCCCAGGCTCCAACATTTGTGAGAAATATATTTCTGTTATTTATAAGCCACCTAGTTGGTGATATTTTATTAAAGTAGCCTGAATGAATGAAGACAATAAATATAAGGAATTTATAATCTAGACATTGATTTGGTCCTCCAATCTTATGCTAGTTTCATGAAGTCTAATAGAACTTCAATGGCATTATTAGGTGATCCTCACTGTTCTTTCTTCACATTCTTACCAAAGGTCTTTTTCTTTCCTTCTATTGGTGTTTTCCCTCTGCCCATTTTTGTTCATTGGAGATGTCTAATGGACAGCTTTCTTTAATGCTACTTTTTGTTTGTTTGTTTGTTTATTGGTTGTATTTTTTTTCATTATCAAAGAAGAAAAATCATTACTGGCAAGAGAAAAACAAAATACTAAAATGCAGGGAGTAACACATCAAGTTTATAAACTAAAGAATAGGCAGCCTGGAAAAAAAAACAGCCACGAGGTTCTTTGTGGGCTTCATGACAGCCACTAACATCATTCTGAGCCTGTAAATTTGGGGCTAGAAGTGATGATAAAGTTCTAATATAGACTGGCATAGTAGAAAACATTCTAAAGAGAAGAAGGAACTAAAAGTTATTCATAATTGTTGCAAGTTCCCTTAATCTAACTCGTAGAGGTTTTGTTTTGTCCATTTATTTTCGCTAACATAAAAAAAGGAAAAATTGCTGGGGAAGGGGACAGAAGGAGTTCCTTTTATAACTACAGAATAATCCTATTAAAATTTTACAATACAAAGCTCTTAAAAACATATCTCTCCCTAAAATAATATGTCATTACTCATACAACTTTTAAAACTTAAAATAAAAACATTTCCCTACATTCTATCTTGTGAAGTATAATTACTAAATAATTTTAGGATGCTTAAGAGATGATCAAATTAAGGAAACAGAGTTAAGAAGTTATGTTAAGTAAATGAACCTATAATTTATCAATTAAATGTAGAGTAATACTTCAGACTAATTTCTTATATTTGAATTTGATTTTTTTACAAAAATCACAAAAAGCTATATTAACTTTAATATCAATGCTATTAACAGAGAAAATAAAGCAATAATTTTACCATTTTATAAGATTATGTTCTAAACAGTGAAAATATATTTTTATACTTTTCACTCTTTCCATGGTGAGCATATTCATAGCAATTTCAGCATTTTTTCTTTTCAAATGTTTTGTGAATTTTTGATAGAAATAATTTCTAATGCTACATTAACAATTCTGCTATGGAAAAATTGGTCAAAGGTTTAACAAAAATAATCTAATAGAGACCCTAATACCTATTCTCATTGCCACCATAAACATCTTTTGCTTTCAACATCTGCAGAGAATATTAAAGGTAAAAGTCTCATTTGATCTCTATGTGCAACTGCATAGAGATGAGTCTTCTCAGACATACAGTATTCTGAAGAATTAATTATTAATAATTCTACTATACATACCTCTAAATGCAGTTAAGAAGAAAATAACTCATCACTTAGAAATAAGCCCATATCATACTGGGACATTATTTATACAGTAGCTCAACAATTATTTAATTGTTGGAGAATAATGTTCATCTTTGTTATTTACAAATTTATCAGAGATCAGAAATCATATGCTATAAAGACTCAGGTTAAAAAGTAGATTTTTGTCTCATAGGAAGATAACCCCCAAAGGGTATAATTTTATTACCGTGGAAAAATTTTTCTAATTTTATCTAACAGCAATCTTGTTCTGATACTTTTTTTACTTCTGGAGTTTCTAATTAGCTGATAAAGGCCTGTTTCTCAAATGTTCTTTGAATAGCGTTACAACTTTACTGGTTCACTCATTAATGAGTTGAATAAAATTTTGGACACATGTTCACTATATATTCTTAACAGTGTCAAATTTTAATATTTAAATGCTATTCTTTAACAAATAAGTTGCTGATATATTTTCTTTAAATGTTTAATTAAAATGCATTGCACGAATACATGCTTATAAAAAGTACACGGAAACAATAAAGGACCAAAGATTTTCTTTCATTCTCAGAATCTCACCTCTTCCTCATAAATAATTATTGTCAATTTGAAGTGTTCTGTTCCAAATCATTTTTTAAAAGTTAAAACATACGTGCAAATATTTTCCTCAAGACATAAAAACACACCTTTTAGTATATGTTTGAATAATTTGGTGTAGCAAAGAATTGAACCTTGCCCAAAGAGAGGTCGGACTTTGTCCTGGGATCCTAGCTGATACTCTCTAAGTCCTTAAAATTTCCTGCTGGATAAGAATATCTTTGCATACCTGGGGACCTTGTGCCATGCTAGAGGGTCTGGTATATGTGGGAGGTTTGGATCACCTGGTATTACCTTGACCTTAAGAGGGTGTGCAGACAGGAGTCAGCCACTTTGGAGGCTAATAATGCCCATGTGGCCAAGACTCAGTAGAATCTCTGGACAGCAAGGCTTAAGTGAGCATCTCTGATTGACATGTTTTTTCATACACTATTGTTAGAAAAGTTAGCGCTATTCATTACTCTGCTGGGTAAGGAACTCTGCATGAAGAATTTTCTGGATTCTGACCCATGCATAACCTCTCTTGGCTGTTTTTAATTTGCATGTTTTTGCTGTAATAAACCATAATTCATTATAGGAGCTTCCAGTGATTTCTGTTTAGACCTTCTTGTGAATATCTGAAATTGAGGGTAGTCTTAGAGACCCCTGAACTTCACATCAGCATCAAAAGTGAGGGTGGTGCTGGGTGCAGTGACTCACACTTTTAACTCCAGCACATTGAGAGGTTGAGGAGGGAGGATTACTTGAGGCCGTAAGTTTGCAAACAGCCTGGCCAACATAGTGAGACCCTGTTTCTAGAAAAATAAATAAATACATAGATAGATAAATAAGAAATTCAGGTGTGATGCAGCATGCATCTGTAGTCCCACCTACTAGAAAGACTGAGGTGGAAGATTGCTTGAGCCCAGGAGACTGAGGGTACACTGTGGGAAGTAGAAAAGTTTCTTTTTAAAATTTCCTTTCTTGTTAAAGAATAAGTATGCTAATAACTTTGTTAAGCCCTATCCTATGTAGCTATTAAACATGCCATGCTTATAGACACGTAGTACATTCTATGTCCTTGTAGTTTAACCAAGATATCTGTGTTGGACGTGCTCACAGGCATGTCCCAGCTCTCTGTTGCTTTTACCTTAGAAGAGTTTTAAGTTATTAGCCAGTCGAGTTTTGGTTCAGATTGTGAAGTCTGGCTCCAGCCAACGGAGATCAGACACAGCAGTAAGGATGACCCCAAATGCGTAAGGGATAAATTTGTGTGTTTTCCTTTATTCAATGTACTCTTGTGGCACCATGGCTAGCAAGGGAACGCTTCCTGCAGCCCAGGAAGTAAAAATTGCATTGCTGATATATCCTTTGTCTCACTGCTGATTTTTCTTGCATCTATTTTCCTTGCATCTATTTCCAACAGCAGTAATCTATGATCAGGCCATTCCAGCCGGCGAGATTCCATCTCCAAAAAAAAAAAAAAAGTGAAGGTGATCATATGGACTGTTTCCTAACTCTGCAATTATGTACACATTGGGGTGTATGTCACAATTTCTTAAATTAGGGTATACATAACTAAGATGCCTCACTAATTTTAATGGGACCACAACTCTAAGTATGGATACCCCCCAAAATTATTTATTTATTTAATCATACCTTCATTATTGTTATATATATTTTTTTT
>CAUYLG010030318.1:0-58110 GCA_963573385.1 Cacajao melanocephalus | reverse complement strand
TCTACCCCAGACCTTCTGTGTTGAAACTTTTTGTTCCACTTTATTGTATAGAATCAACAATGTGGGTTGACGTCAGCTGCTGAAAGCTGAAAGTATATATTGGGACCCTATGCACAAATAAAATTGCTGTCTAGGCATTGCCTGTTCAGTCCTCCAGACCCCATCTGTCTATCTTCTTTATTTCTCACGCACTTCTCTCCTTCCAGGTTGGGACCCTCTTGCTGGCCAAGACCCTCCCCGGCAGATGTGCCGATCCCGACACTGATCCATTTCCAAGTGGCTCTGTAACCTTGAGCAAGTCACTGGCCTCTCTGGTCCTTAGTTCATTCAATTCTAAAATGAGGAGGTTGGATGAAAAACCTGCTATGTTAGGGTTCTCCAGAGAAACAGAACTTGGTTCTGTATTCAGACCCTATTCGGAACCTATTCACACCCTATTCAAACCCTGTGTGTGTGAGTGTGTGTATAAACATAGCTTATATATGGAATTAGTTCATGCCATTATGGAGGCAGAGTGACTCAGCAAGTTGGAGACCCAGGAGAGCTGACATTGTAGTTCCAGTTCAAAGGCCAGGAGGCTCAAAACTCGGCAAGAGCCAATATTTTTAGTCCAAAGGCAGAAAAAAAAAAAGCCAGTTTCTCAGTTCAAAGCCATTCAGGCAGGAAAAATCCTCTCTTACTCAGGGGAGGGTCAGCTTCTTTGTTTATTCTGGCCTTCAACTGTTTGGATGAGACCCACCTCCACTGGAGAAGGAAACCTGCTTTACTCAGTCTACTGATTTAAATGTTAATCTCATCCAAAAGAAATCCTCATAGAAACACCTAGAATAATGTCTGACCAAATACCTGGGCATCCTGTGGTCCTGCGGTCCAGTCAAGTTGGCACATAAAATTGACCATCACATTTTCTGGCATCCCTTCCAATTTAAAGCCTTATGATATAAAATCCTGCAAAACACTAGTGTACAGACAAAATCTCTTCTGTAAGTAGAAGCAGTGCTCTCTCCGTAACTATTCCCTAAGTGCAGAAACCTAACAACTGCTCTAAGAGCAGTGCGTATAAAGTGTAGTAGAATAGAAAAGAAGAAGCCCATCATTCTGACTGGGGCTCTCTTCACCAAATGTGTACACAGCTTTGAGGTAGGAAATATTTTCTTTGTCTTATAGCATCTAGAATGGTGAATCCTTTCCAGAAGCCAATTTACTTTGCCCAGATTCACAGTGGAATCACTATAACAGCAACTATAGCCTTACAAAAATGTATTTCCTAAATAGTAAGACCTGAAAGTCAAAATTACCCCTTGATCCATGAGCTGCAGAATGGATGTTGTGTCAGCAGGAATGAAAACAACATTAATCTCCTTGTACATCTCCATTAGAGCTCTTGGGTGACCAAGTGCAGTGTCAATAAGCAGTAACATTCTGGAAAAAAAATTTTTTTCTTTGCAGCAGGTCTTAACAATGGGCCTAAAATATTCAATAAACCATGCTGTAAACAGATGGACTGCCATTCAGGCTACTGGCCCATTTATAGAGTACAAAAAAAAAATAAAGTTAGCATAGTTCTTAAGGACCCTAGGATTTTCAGAATGGTAAATAAACATTGGTTTTGATTAAAAGTCACCAGGTGCATTAGCCTCTAGCAAGAGTCAATTCTGAAGCAGGCATTGACTTTCTTTATAGCTAGGAAAGTTCTCAAAGCTGTCTTCTTCCAATAGAAGGATATTTCACTTACATTAAAAACCTGTTTTTTAGTGTATCTACTTTCATCAGTGATGTTAGCTAGATCTTCCTGGATAATGCTGCAGCTTCTATGTCAGCACTCTTTTCACCTTGTACTTGATGTTATGGAGTCAGTTTCTTTCTTTAAACCTCATGAACCAACCTCTGCTAGCTTCCAACTTTTGTTCTGCAGCTTCCTCAGCTCTTTTTTTTTTTTTTTTTTTTGATGGAGTCTTGCTCTGTTGCCCAGGCTGGGGAGCAGTGGCACAATCTCGGTTCACTTCAACCTCCACCTCCAAGGTTCAAGCAATCCTCCTTCCTCAGCCCCCCTAGTAGCTGGGATTACAGGTATGCACCACCATGCCTGGCTAATTTTTGTATTTTTAGTAGAGATGGGGTTTCGCCATGTTGGCCAGGCTGATCTTGAACTCCTGACTTCAAGTGATCTGCCTGCCTCAGCTTCCCAAAGTGCTGGGATTACAGGCTTGAGCCACCATGCACAGCCTTCCTCACCTTTTGTAGGCTTCATAGAATTGAAGAGAGTTAGGGCCTTGCTCCGAATTGGGCTTTGGCTTAAGGGAATGTTGCAGGTAGGTTTCATTGTCTCTCAATACCACGAAAACATTCTCCATATCAACAAGGCTGTTTCACTTTCTTAGCATTCATGAGTGGAGTAGCACTTTATTTTATTTTATATCTTTTTTGAGACAAAATCTCATACTCTGTCACCCAGGCTGGAGTGCAGTGGTTCAGTTCACTGTTATTCACTGCAACCTCCGCCCCCTGGGTTCAAGTGATTCTCATGCCTCAGCCTCCCAAGTAGCTGGGATGACAGGTATCCACCACCACACCCAGCTAAGTTTTTGTATTTTCAGTAGAGATGGGGGTTTCTCCATGTTGGCCAGGCTGGTCTCCAACTCCTGACCTCAAGTGATCCACCCACCTTGGCCTCCCAAAGTTCTGGGATTACAGGCATGAGACACCATGCCCAGTCTGGCATAGCACTTTTAATTTCCTTCAAGAACTTTTCCTTTGCATTTACAACTTGGCTAACTATTTGGTACAAGAAGCCTAGCTTTCAGCTTATCTTGGCTTTTAACATGCCTTCCTCATTAAGCTTAATCATTTCTAACTTCCATTTAAGAGATGTGTAACTCTTCCTTTTACTTGAACACTTAGAGGCCTTTATAGGATTATTAATTGGCCTAATTTCAATATTGCTGCCTCCCCAGGATAGGGAGGCCTGAGGAGAGGGAGAGAGACAGGGGAGTGGCCAGTGAGTGGAACAGACAGAACACAGACAACTTAGGTTGGTTAAGTTTCCATCTCACATGGCGTGATTCGTGGTGCCCCCAAACAATTACCATAGTAATATCAAAGGTGATCACAGATCATTTTAACAGACTTAATAACAATGAAAAAGTTTAAAGTATTACAAAATTACCAAAATGTGACACAGACACGAAGTGAGCACACGCTGTTGGAAAAATGATACTGATAGATTTGCTTGATGCGGGGTTGCCACAAACCTTCCATTTGTTAAAAAAATCCAGTATCTGTGAAGTGCAGTAAAGCAAAGCACAATAAAATGAAATATGCCTGTATTCTATAAGTATAAAATGCACACTGGAACAGACTTAATATTTAAAAAGAATGTAAAATACCTCAATACCTTAAAAATACTGATTATGTGTTGAAACAAAATCATATTGGACATACTGGGTTAAATATAACCTTAAAATTAATTTATCTGTTTCTTCTTACTTTTCAAATGTAGCTACTAGTAAATTTAAAACTACATATGTGGCTGACATTGGATTTCTACTGAAAAGCATCATTATAGAACTTCGACAGAAGGCTCTAATGATGTGGTTACTTCAGTATATATTAGGACATACTTTAGGAAAAAGGCTTTTAGAGTTATTAAAAGTATAGATGTGCAGAATGTCTTTCTGTTAAATACTCATTAAGAGTTCATGTCCACTCAAGGATGCCAAACGAAGAGACCACGGAGAACATATAGAATGAATATATCTTGTTAATGTAATAGTTGTTGACTACAAGGCATTGTGCTTGACACACGGAGTTCAAAATCTTTATCCATCTCTTTACGTCTCATTGGCTGGAATTAGGTCATTAATCACAGCAAAGGATAACAGGATTATCCCAAGGACCCAGGATGAAGAGTTCACCTTTCTCAAAATCAAGTCATCTCACCCATGTACCTGAATGAAATTTGAGTTTTTAAGCAGGCAACGAAGGCAACAATTGCTGTATGTAACAATCAGTGTGTATCACAGTATCCAGGTTAAAAGATAAGTATATTTCACAGGATTCAACTTCATAGATTCCTTAAGTTAACAGAAATATCATTCAGAAAAAGGAGGCATTGGACTCATTCACCTTTGATCATCATCTTCCCAAAAGCTTCAACCACAGACATGAATATTGGTCTGGCTAGCATAGGATTCTAACAATAGATTTTTTTTTTAAGATTTCTTTCCTTCCTTCTTTCCTCCCTTCCCTTCCCTCCCCTACCTTCCCTTCCCCTTCCCCTTCCCCTCTCCCTCTTTCTTTCCTTTGTTCTTTTGTGTGTGTGTGTGTGTGAGACACAGTCTCACTCTGTCACCCAGCCTGGAGTGCAGTGGCATGATCAGGGTTCACTGTAGCCTCAACTTCCCAGGTTCATACAGTCTTTCCACCTCAGTCCCCCTGAGGAGCTGGGACTACAGGCATGCACCACCATGCCCAGCTAATTTATTTTATTTTCTGTAGAGATGGGTTTTGCTAGTCTCAAACACCTGGACTCAAGCAATCCACCTCCTTGGCCTCCCAAAGTGCTGGGATTACAGGCATGAGCCACTGCTGCCAGCCCAATATGCATTTCATTTAGACTTAGGTAAGGACAAAAATTGGTTTCAGATTGAAAAAGACACACATAAACATATGATCCTCTCTCTCTCTCTTTTAATGCTACAAAATGGGTATACCGAAGGGGGAAATGACAGTGGGGAAGCTCAAGGCTCTTCTAAAATAGAGGATTTTATTGGATGGTGTATACTTATGGCTACATTTGTAAGGGCCTATAATAAACCACCATGAAGTTATGTCTTCCTCTGGTAACTGACTCATTTATGTTGTCCCCTTCAGCATAGACCAAAGTACAGATTTATATCATCAAGCACTTGTCCTAGGTATATATTAGTCCATCTTTCTAAGTCTTCTACGAGGGCATTTTGGAAAAATAGAAAAGAGAGAGGATTCTACTGAATTGCTTCTTTAAACTTTCTTGCACAAGAATGAGACACATTTAGTAATAGGTGGATGTGGACATAATTTATACTAACCTTGCACATTTAATACCATTAATTCTTCAAAACTAATAATATTAATTCATTCAGAAATGAGATTAAACCCAGGCACCCCTTGCAGCCATAATCTGTGACTGATGGCTCTGTGACGTCGGCAGCCCAGCACTGCCAGCAGAGCCCAGCAGAGCCCAGCAGAGCCATCAGTGCACATGTGGCAAATTGTGATGGGAAGCCACCCAGGAGCTCCTGTCTTGAGTTAAAGCATGTTGGGGGAAGAAAAAAAGATTGCTTGTCTCTCTGCTCACCTTGAATGTTATATTTTAGTAGCCAAACCAATCATTTATATTTAATGCCAACAGGGCAGAGTCACACAATTATTTTTCTAAACAGTATTTAATGGAAATCAGCAGGTATGAAGAGCCCAACCAGGCTCACAAAATTATGGTCACTGCAGATGAGTTTATTTCTGACCATGTAAATCAGGTATGGGCATTGTTAAATGTAGCTGACCGAGAACAGTGTCACTCTCAAGGACACCCACTTGTCCCTGCTCTTGTTTCCCTCTGTTGCTCAGTTTGCAATGTATTAACATTCCTACCTACTTTCTTCTGGTCTTTTCTCTACTTTTGTTTTGTTTTGTTTTTTTGAGATGGAGTCTTACTCTGTCCCCCAGGCTAGGGAGCAGTGACTCAATCTCAGCTCACTGCAACCTCCACCTCTTGGGTTCAAGTGATTCTCTTGCCTCAGCCTCCCGAGAAGCTGGAATTACAGGCATGCACCACCACACCTGGCTAACTTTTGTATTTTTGTAGCGATGGGATTTTGCCATATTGGCCAGGCAGGTCTAGAACTCCTGACCTCAAGTGATCACCTGCCTTGACCTCCCAAAGTGCTGGGATTACAGATGTGAGCCATTCTGCCCAGCCCTTTTCTCTACTTGTATACTTTCTATAAACATTTACTGAGCCTGCTATGAGTGAGGGATCTCCTGGAGCTGGGCCCAGGAAAGTTACTAGAAAATGGCAGTGCTTCCTATGGAGGTGTTTTCCAGTGGAGAGATTGTAGTACATGGAAAAGAGCAGGCAGACACATCAGAGTCAGGTAGCTCCAGTGTCTAGCCCCAGCTGGAATCAGAACTAGCTGTATGACCTTGACACATGATTTAGCTTCTCTGAGACTCACTTTTGTCCTCCATAAAATGAAGATACCAGCCTAAATGCTTACAACATTGCCACAAGAATGAACTGAAAAAATATATATAACAATTAGTGCAATGCCTGGCAAGTGGTTATTAGTTAACAAATAATAGCAAATGCCATTATTATTATATAAAGTACTCAGCAAACTACCTGTGTGAATTAGACACCCAATAAATATTTACTCCCTTCTTAGGAAGTGGAGAAATGGGAGAAATCTGTTTTGGCACGTTCTCTCTTCTGTGCCCCTTTTCCTCCCTGGTGACGCTTCTCCCCCTGTGCGTCTGTGTCTTCTGTTTAAAGCACCTACTATCAGGGACAAAAATCTAAAATTCCTCCAGGCTGAAAAGATGTGAGTAAATAACTGACATGAGAAATGAAACTCTAAAAGTAGATGTGTAGCTACCAGTCTGTGGATAGAGAAGTCTTCCGCTTTTATTAGGTGCCAGGAACTAGAGATATCAAAAACCTCTATCCTCTGACTCTAGTTACTGGTGTGGTTGTGATATAAAAAAGTAAGCAACACCAAAATGTAAAAAAAGACTTTTGAGGTTCAATATTCTATAGCAGGCATTCACTAAAGTATTTTTCCAATCAGAGACAGTTTTCTCTCCAAGGCAAATTTTTGTAATAGTTGTAAAAAACTATAAATATAAGCATATTACATTTACAGTAATGGTAATATTTGTATATGCTGTGTATGCACATAACGTGGATTTTCTCATTACAGCCTTTAAAAATTCTAGGTAGTTAACTTGTTTGCATTTTACAGATGAGAAAACTGAGGCCTGAAAGGCTAAATAACTCAGCGAACTGGCGGTTATGCCCGGATTGATAGCTCCTTTGGAATGAATACAAAGATGGTATTCTTTACCCTACAGTGCTATGGAATCCTTTCTCACGAACTTGGGCTTCAGTAAACTATATGAAGTTAAATGCAATTTTAATTTTCTTATGTGTTGATAGAGGGAGTTTTTCTTTACATTACTTTCATCAGTAAGGCAAATCACACAAATAAATCTGTTGGGAGCAGCTGATGACTCAGGACTACCTCTGGCTTACACAGACTTCCACCACTAGCACGGCTAGTGGTTCAGAGCACAAGAACCTGGGCAGCTTCCTCGTGTGTCCCACTGTTTGTTCTGCCCACAGGTGTCTGCCCAAGGCCTCGTAACTGAAATGCGTGCAGAAAACAGCACCACAGAAGCAGGTTTTTGCTTTCATATTTTTAATTAAGTAATTAAATAACTAAGCACTTAACTAGTTAATTAACTAATTTAATTCTGTAGGGTCTTACACCTTTTTTTGACATACTATTTATTATTGATTAGGGCCTAGACTATAGGGAGTCACACGTAATTTGTCTTTTAGAAGGCTAGATTCTTTTTAATTATGTTACCTATTTTGGTGTCTTGAATGAGAGAAATTAAAAAAACAGTACCTTGTTTGAGTTGCTCATAGCTCAAAGGATTGTGGCTGGTAATGTCTCCTGAACTGAAGGCCCAATTCTACAACAGCCTTCTGAGTGCTTGGTAGGACTTAGTGAGGAACACAGGGTTTACCTTTCAGGGGGTTTCTAGGCTCCCGTCATCTTTCCCTGCTGGACAGCATACGTCATTACTATGTGTGGTTTTCCTTTAACCCATTCAATTCAATCCTCTCTCTCTCTTTCCTTGAGGTAGCACCTAGGGGCGAATGACATAGATAGCAGCTTCCATAACGGCACTGGGCTAGGAAGGTGCCAGGTTTGTTTGGAGGATGGGAAATAGTTTGGAAGGGGAATCAATGAGAAGATGTAGCTGAAGGTTAAAATGAAATGACAGATTGGGGCTTAAGTGTCTCGATTTTTCAGGTTAGGATATCTAGACATCAGGTAGCAGCGAGGAGCTGTTGGATGTGTTTAAGACAGAAAGTCATCAATGAGCTCTGAGTTTGGATCACATAGCCAGCAGAGTGGAGGATGGGGGGAATCCAGGGAGTCTGGAGGCAGAAAGACCCACTGGAACTCGAGTCTCATAGAGCACCTTAGACGCAATGAAAACCTGGATGAGAGATCACACAATATTCAGTGTTCGTTGTGAGAAACAAACTCACCCGTCCAAACCTAAAGAATGGACTCAGAGACCTGGAGAACAGCGAGAGTGAGACTTTTAATGATGGTCTTGCAAGATAGGGTGTCTGATGGGCAGGCACACCCAGCACAGTCACAACAAGCCATTTATCCCCTAGTGCTCAGGTCTCTCATAGGTCTACTATGGGGTCACAATCTTCCTGGATGTTGCCTATTGGTTGTTGCGTTGGGGGTTTAGATGTTTTCTTTAGCGTTGTCTTGCTGCATTTTGTTGCAGCCCACAATGCATTGCCACCTAGTGAGCTCAGGGGCTTTTTAAGTATTTGACTTATGAACTAAGTAGCTTGGCAGGCTGATAAGAACAGACAAAGTGAGATCTTTTGTAGGCTAGTAAACTTTTATCTTAGACTAAACTTCTTTGGTTCGGGTGAGGGCAACCAAGGGTGGGGAGACCCGACAAGCAGATGTCAACTATCTAAGCAGGGGCCTAGTACATCTTGTTTTTTCCGTAGTTTGCTGACCTGAGCTGATATAAGGCACTTTGGCTTGGAAATGGACCACTATATACATTATTTCCTTCATTCATGGAGAGGAAAGACACACATTCAAAAGAGGTTTTCGCGGTAGAATGATTCAGTTGGGAGTAGAGAGACAGTCCACTAATCACTGAGTATAGATTAGGGATCAAGAAGAAGGCTCCAGGATAGCCCAGAGTTTCTAGGTCAGATGTGACCATTGGATTTCATCTCAAATGCCAAGAAGACGCTGGGGTGGAGAACTGCCTGGGTGATCTCGCTGCAGGCACAGCAAGAGCAGTGGCAATACACTCGTTAAGTATTGTCGGCTCATCCATGGAGCAGGCCTATGTCTTTGAATCAAATTCATGTTAGTGTCTAATAATAATTTTATTCGTCACCATCAGCATGATTGCTAAAGGCCAGGAGATGTGTAATAAGGTAATGCACAACCAACACACATCAGCTGCAAAGCTGACCTAAATAGTAAACACCACGAGATACTAAAAAGCACCACGAAATACTAAAAATATTATCAAAAACAGAAAAATTATAGACAGAGCTACAGCCGAACATTTTTAGATAATGTCAGTGTAGGAAGGCTAAGAGACAAGCCCAAATTCTTCCAAATATTTTTGAAAAATTGGCCATAAAACTCTCTTAGAAAGTAGAGACCCATGTTGATGATGTTTTGTTTCCTCACCTTGTGGGTGAGGAAGAAAGTGCCGCCCTAGGGTTCTGGAGAGAGCTGAATACACGATGCTGGACACTAGATAGGTGAAATTGACAATAGCTTATTAATCCCATATACTCACACTCATATACTTAGGGAGGAGAATGCTGCAGGCCACGCAGGGCCATGCAGGAGTTGCGCTCAGGAGCAAAGTGAACCAGCAGAGGCTATGGAAGGCTGTTGTAGTAATCAGACAGGAAGATGACTCCTGGTTCTCACGGGAAGATGTAACTGGCCTGTTTGGATAATTCCACAGGCTGGCAGGGAAATGGCTCAACAGGTTGAGAACCAGGTGGGGAGTGGCTGGCCTGGCTGCCACGGGAACTAGGGGGGTAGGGAACCATTCCTATTGTTTTGGGGAGAGAGCAGAGGAACTTGCATTTATGATTTTGGAGTCCCCAGAAATCTCAGTGATGTCAAGAGAGCACAGGACATTTTAATACGTTAGCCACTGGCTACACGTGGCTGTTAAACTCATTAAGTGTGGCTAGTCTTAACTGAGATATGCTGCAAGTATAAAATACACTTCAGATTTTAAAGACTTAGTGTGAAAGAAAAAAAAGTAAAAAAAGTTTCACTAATTTTTTAATCGATTACTTGTTGGAATGATATCATAGACATATTTTTCAGTTAAGAAAAGTATATGATTGAAATTATTTTTACCTAGATATTTTTCTTTAAAAAGCATGACTACAAGAAGATTTAAAATTACATATATGGCTCATATTTATGGTTTGCATTATGTTTCTATTGGACAACACTGCCCATAGACCTTCCTCTAGCAAACTGATAAAATATTCAAGAACAGTTGGTTAAACATCTCTGTAGCATGAAAACCTCTACTTAACTGACCAAGAGCTAATCACAGCTACTTATTCTACTTATCGCTCCTCAAACAGGCCCCTCACAAACAGGTGGGGTATTTTCCTGGTCCTGACTGAACCTCAAACTTCACTTACAACATTCCAAATTGGCTTAACTAAAGTTCAGAAAAAGGAGGTTTCCCCATCCAGTCTTTTGAACTGCGTCATGGCCAAGCAGCAGAAGGGGTGTCAGGTAGAGCGGTAATCCCGTCTCTTGCTTCTGTGATGTGCATGGCAGAGGATGCTGTAAATCTGACACAGGATACATCTCTAAGCCCCTCTACTTTGACTGTGCCGGATAAAAATATCAGCAGGCTTCAAATACATGAAGTAACAGATTAAAGAAATGAATGACAAATGATTATTTTGTCTACTAAATTGAAGGCCAAACGCATATAACACTAAACAAATTGGAATTAGCACAATTTTACATACTCAGAAAAAAACTGGCCAAAACAGGGGTGGCCAGGTGATGGGAAGCTCAGTGTTTAGAGACAAAAACTGTCCATCCAATGTTTCCCTGTGTTCTAATTGAAATGCTCACATAGATACTAATTTTGCAGTTTGCTGGTGTGATTACTGCTCAGGAATAAAATGCAGCCACAGGATTTGGTTCCACTATAAACAAAGCAACAGCTTGCTCTCCAAGTGTTAGAAACAGCGAGCATGCACTAGCTCTCATAAGCAGAGACAGCTCCTAAAGTCAGAGCAGAGGGACACAGTTTCCAGACACTGACTATTTATAAACCATCCTACCTAGGCAAGCGTCCTTATGAAGCTGAGCTCAGCCAGCTGGTTTCCACTCCTATACGGCCCTAACACCTTGCCCAGAAGACAGTCCCACCTCCAGAGAAGTCTGCTTTGCTCTTTAAGTTTCCCCCCCAAAAAGAAATACTCATTTTGATCTAATAATAATCATTATATATTATTATTAATAATCTCCAATTATTGCTGTGAGCCAAGCATCGGGCTAGGAATTATACATATACCAACTACGCTTTACAGCAAAGCTTCAAAGTTGGTGAAGATTAGATTCACATTTCACACGAGGAAAATGAAGTAATGAGACATCACTGGCTTATCATTCAGAAATGACTGACTACAAATAATAGAATTCCTGACAATTGTGGCTTAAGGAAGTTGGAGTTTATTTGGCTTATGCAACAAGAGCTCCTGAGGAGACCATCTAGGGTTGCTGTACTGGATCAAAGATCTTGGGGTCCCAGGCTCTTTGTGTCTTTCCACTCTGTCCTTCAGAGTGTGTTGGGTTTTGTCCTTGGATTCGTCATTGCCATATGGCTGCTACACCTCCAGCAGAAAGAAGCAAAGACAGGCAAAGAAACCTGACAGCTCAGGCTGCTTCTCCTAATTAAAGCTTCCCCGGAATCCCACCCAGCATCTCATTGACCAGAACCTGTCTCATGGCTACTTGTTTGCAAGAAAGACCAGGAAACAGTATTTTTATCTGGACAAAGAACCCAAAGCAGGATTATTTTAGCGAGGAGTAAAGGGAGAACGATTAGGCAAATAATTATAGGATCTATTACTTTGGGATGGTTTCATCCCAAAACCCATGATCACATCTTAAATGCTTTGCCGCCTCCTAAGGACGTTATCTTATTAATCATATTCCCAGTAGACTAGCACATAGTAGCCACCCAAGGCACCATGTGAAATCCCACCAAACAGAGAAGTTTGAGAATCCTCCTATGTAAGCACCTTCCTTATAATTTCCTCTGTATGACAGCAAATGCCACACAAATGGCTGCAGTTCAGTTGCACACCATTAAAGTCTCTGCTTAGGGATATTGAAAAAAAAAAAAAAAAAAGGCAGGGATGCTAAGCCTTACTGCTTTGCTAAGTGGTTTTTAAAAGGTTTGCAGACCATTTACATGAAAAGATTTCTCCAACAGCTAGATATAGAAAACAACTCCAAGACTACTCGTGTCTCTTCCTCTATCTAAGCTTTCACTAATATGTTTTTAGCCCCTAAGACCTGCCTCCAATCCTTTGCCTTTAAGCAGCAAGTTATTGGCACTAAGCTTCACATTTTTGCTAAACTCACATTTTCTCCTTAGGAGACATGGATGCTACTAGATACAGGATATTTTAGTAACTGGAAAACAAAGGACTGATTGTGCATGAGCCTGTCTGTATACACTTGTGGAGGAAAAGTTTTTGAGGACAGCAGCTGATGTGGTAGACTGAAAACTGCAGAGCTAAGGAAGGAGCCAGAGAAGACATCATAAGCATGACTCTTCTAGGCTGGCATCAGAATCCATCATAAGGAAACCCTTGTGGAGTGAGATTTTCTAGGGAAGTCCCAATTCTAAATATGCTGTCCTGTTGCAGCCCAAATGTTTGATGATGCGTCATGAACTGTCATGTGTGAAATATTTGCCTTTGGCTATAAGCTGCTAGCAATCATTTTCTATTACAATGGTTTAAACTTGCTTGGATTAAACTTCCATGAGAGATTCTTAGTTTGGCCATTCCCTCTTCTCTGTCTTTTCCTGCTTCTTTTCTGTTCTTTATAGGAAGTTTGCAGGGTGAAACTCACATTTCCAGGCCAAGGCACTTGTGTAGTTCAGACCACAGGGCTGGCCGTGCTCATGAGGCCAGTTTTTAAAATTGGGACGTTTCTTAGAATTGCCAATGATTAGGGAACACACATGCAAAATCCATTTTATCTAAAATAATTGCACCTGATTATATTGTACTCATCAAATGGATATAGCAATAGCTTTACACTAAAATAAGCAAAAGAACTGTCTTACTTTTTAAGTGTTTAAACCTTGCAGATACATTTGACTTTTATCATATAAATAGCATACATTTAATTCAATTCTATAGGTTGCTTGTCTATTAACCAGGAATATCGCAGCCATTATGGTGATATAATTGTTGTACTAATGTGTGCTCACTGGCCAACTATATTCGTTTTTGCATTTGCTTCTGACCTCATCCAAACGTGTTATTTTAAATTGAAATATGTCCACTGTTTTAGTTCATTCCTGCTGCTATAACAAAATACCTTAGACTGGAGAATTTATCAGTAACAGAAATGAGTTTCTCACAGTTCTGAGGCTGGAAAGTGCAAAATCAAGGTGCCAGCAGAGTCAGTGTCAGGTAAGAGCTCACCCCCTGCTTCCAAGATGATGACTTCTTACTGTGTTAGACGGTTGGAAGAGATGGAATAGCCAGGCAGCTTTCTGATGCCTCTTTTATAAGGGCATTTTCCATTCACAAGGGCACTTTGGGATGGTCTCATCCCAAAACCCATGCTTACATCTTACGACTTAATCACCTCATGACTTAATCACTTCCCCAAAGGTCCCACCTCAGTATTAAGAGATTTTAAGAGGTAGGACCTCAGTATTAAGAGGTGGGACCTTTGGAGAAGTGATTAAGTTCCTTTGGGAATGACGTTTCAATGTAAATTTTGGAAGGACAAAACCACTGAAGCCATAGCACCTGCCTTGTCTTCATATGGGGCACAGGAAGGGCCATTTGACTTATTTTGCAATATGATAGTACAATTTTGGTTTTGTTTTTATTCTGTTTCTTTCCCTTCCCCCTTCCCAAAAGCTCTGGCATGTGGGAACTTAAACTAAAACTCATATTTTAAAAGATACTACAGTGAGTGTGACTTTTTTTCCCAAAGATCTGGTGATAATTACAGCAGACAGAACTAAAGAGGACAGGTCATCAGTGCTTTGTCTCACCTTCTGGCTTGTCGGTTTCAAATTTTCAATCCAACAAATACCAGTTTGGGGTGTTTCTTTAAGCCAGCACACAGCCGACGGTTTCTGGAGACTCTCTAGTCAGCACCACGCAATCTCAACACACCCTCATCCATAATCCTGGGGTGGGCTCAAATACAACTAGGCTGTGTGAAATGTTTTCATTTCCTATTGACTAGTTGTGTACTTCCCTTGTGTTAATCCCTTGTTAATGGACACTTTCTTTGAGCCAGCTGAGATCGGAGTTGTGTTGTCTTTGTGATTCTAGCAGATTTTATTACTTGGATATCTTTGTTTTCATTATTTTGAGATTTTGGGATTTTGTCTGTTTCATTGATATTGATTCTCTCAGTTAGAGATGGCCCAGCCTCCTGCTGTTTCTGTTTGTGTTTGATCTACAAACAGTGGGAGGGAATCCTCAGGCTGCGAATGTTTTGGTTCTATGCTTCAACTGGGAAAGGCATGGTAAGAGCCATTAGCAGCTTTCTCAACTGAAAACAGATGAATGTGGCTTTAAACCTAGGTGGGGGACTTGCATTTTGTCATGTAAACGACCTCAGGCCATTGTTCTGGGACATTCATTTAGAGGGCAATGTGGAATTTTGAAGAGCCCTGGCAATTACTTTCTGAGAAATTCAAAGAAAAATACAATTTCTTTTTTGGGTTATTAACTCTGCCTCTTTCTAGCTGTGTGACTTTGGACAAGTTATTTGCCCCTCTAAGTCTCCGTTTCCTTATCTCTAAAATGAAGATACTTGACCAGATGATCTTCAATCTCACTAATTAATACAGGGGAAGAAAGTAACATTTCTTTAGCTACTACTATACACTCAGGTGTTTAAATATTTTATTTCAAGGATGTATAGTTACTTGACTTAGTGACAACCCTCTCGGTAAGTACTATCTTCTAATTGTGCAGGTGAAAGAACTGAGTTAAAACTTAAGTCTGCGTTCTTGCCATATTCATCAGTACTGAGATATAGTTTACAAAATAACCGGTTCATATGCAGAAATGTACCTTCTCGCCTCGTTAAGTTTATGAGCACCTAGAAAGGAAAGGCCACATCTGCCAGACACCTACCCCAGGTTTGGTCTTAAACAAGTGCTTGTTGAATTAGATTACTTAGTAGTTTATGATATGTGAGGACAGCATGCCCTGTAGGGAATGCCCCATGCAAATAGATGATGAACCTGCAAATGCACTAGTTGTATGTGGTTGCGTCCAGGTACCAGGCTGACTTTAGATGGCAGTTACAAGAACTCTGATGGGCTTCTAGGTGTCTTGTCATCCAACTAATTGCCACAAAGATGCTTCTTTTCACTCAAGATCCCTCTTCAGGTAATGCACCTTTTTACTTATATATCTGTTAAGGTTGAAAACTGACTAAACAAAGAAGTAAAGTTTTAAAAAATGCTTAAATATTAGAAGTCAAGAGATTTAAAAAGCTGAAACATGGTGAAAATATTTTATAATTGTGTAATTAAAGAATTAATCTAAATTGCTTAGAAGTTTTATAGTAGTTATAATAAGACTGCTATTTCAGGAGAAAGCACGCTTTTGAACGTCCCCCTTTATTATCAAGCAGCTGCCTGGGCTGGACAGCCCTGTCTTTGTAGAGCACCTGAACCTTTTTACTCAGAGGTAGAGGAACTGATGGTCAGGTCCAGGCTGAGGAAAGAGGACTTCATAACTTGGGTCCCTTTCAAACTGGCATTC
This sequence comes from Cacajao melanocephalus, assembly GCA_963573385.1. Lineage (NCBI taxonomy): Eukaryota > Metazoa > Chordata > Mammalia > Primates > Pitheciidae > Cacajao > Cacajao melanocephalus. Next base: position 42,239 of record CAUYLG010030318.1, on the reverse strand, counting down.
TTTACATTTTTACTCACTATGTAGGAATGGCTGAAGGCTTAAAAAGGGAAGGCTGGAGAACACCAACTCCTGGTGACAATTCAGTTTTGGCCCCCAGCTTCTCATTTTTGCCCAGCAAAACAAAATTCCTGTGATGACATGCATTTGTGCTTCTTAGAAGACAATTTAGCAGTCGCCCATTACCCTTCATCACATGCCGTTTGGGGATGCTTACTTAAAGCTTCATACTTAAAGCTGTTTATTAAAGAATTCCTTCCAACCTGTTGCATATCTTTCCCTAAAAAGAGAGTCTAGTTTTCTCCATCTCCTTACATTTCTAGAGACACTTTTGCAGGGTCTTGAACAGCTGCTTTGCTGAGCCACCCTGTAATGCAGCTCAGAGAAGGATGATGTGCTCTTCTCTCCCCACCTACTCTTCCCTGGACTGACTTGTCGGGATGCTTGAAGACTCTACCATCAGAATTTCTCAGATGGTGTCCTAGAAGTAATTCTCAATCCTAAAGACACATCAGAATCCCCTGAAGAATTAAAAAAGTCCTCAGTGCCCAAGCTGTGCCCTAGGCTAATAAAATATCAAAATCTCTGGGGAGGTGGGACCAGGCAGTCATCATTTTGAAAGCTTCCCTAGGTGATTACAATGTGAAGCTAAGTTTGAGTACCATGGCCTTGGAAAGACTGTTAAATTACAAGACTGTTACCTGGAATTTGCAATGTATTTATCTGTTGCCACTTGTTGAAAATTATGGCTAATTCATCTGTTTTTTTGCAGAGGTCTGAAAAAATAAATTTTTTCCTTTGTAAAAAGAAGGGTGAACTATTTAATAGATGGTGCCAGGAAAACTGGCCAGCCACATGTAGGAGAATGAAACTGGATTTCAACTCAGGATTAGTCAAAGACTTAAAATCTAAGACCTGAAACCATGAAAATTCTAGAAAATAACCTTGGAAAAACTGTTCTGGACATTGGCCTAGGCAAAGAGTTCATGACTAAAGCCCCAAAAAGCAAATGCAATAAAAACAAAATAAATAAATGGGACCTGATTAAACTAAAAAGCTTGTGCACAGCAAAAGAAATAATCGCCAGAGTAAACAGACAACCCACAGAATGGGAAAAAATATTTGCAAACTATGCATTTGACAAAGGACTAGTATCCAGAATCTACAAGGAAATGAAATCACCAAGAAGAAAAACAAATAAACAAACAAATAGGCCAGGCACAGTGGCTCATGCTGTAATCCCAGCGCTTTGGGAGGCCAATGCAGGTAAATCACCTGAGGTCAGGAGTTAGAGACTAGCCATGGCCAACAAGGTGAAACCCTGCCTCTACTAAAAATACAAAAATTAGCCAGGCATGGTGGCGCATCCCTGTAATCCCAGCTACTCGGGGAGGCTGAGGCAGGAGAATCGCTTGAACCCAGGAGGTGGAGGTTGCAGTGAGCCAAAATTACACCATTGCATTCCAGCCTGAGCGAGAAGAGTGAAACTTTGTCTAAAAAAAAAAATAGTGAAAGAGAAAAACAAATAATTCCATCAAAAAGTGGGCAAATGATATAAATAGACATTTCTCAAAAGAAGATATACACGTAGCCAGCAAACATGAGTAAAAATGCACACCACCACTAATCATCAGGGAAATGCAAATTCAAACCGCAATGAGATACCACCTTACCCCTACAAGAATGACCATTATTTAAAAGTCAAAAAATAATAGATGTTGCTGTGGATGTGGTAAAAAGGGAATGCGTATACATTGCTGGTAAGAATATAAATTAGTACAACCTCTGTGGAAAACAGTATAGAGCATCCCTAAAGAACTAAAAGTAGATCTACCATTTAATCATGCAATCCCACTATTAGATATCTACCCGAAAGAAAATTAGTCATTACATGAAGACACATGCTCATGTCTGTTTATTGAGCACAATTCATAATTGCAAAGGTATGGAGCCAAGCTAAGTGCCCATCAACCAATGAGTGAATAAACAGAATATGGTATATATACCCCATGGAATACTACTCAGTCATAAAAAGGAACAAAATAATGTCTTTTGCAGCAACTTAGATGGAGCTAGAGGTCATTATTCTAAGTGAAGTAACTCACAAATAAAAAACTAAATGCCATATGTTCTCACTTATAAGTAGGAGCTAAGCTATGGATACACAAAGGCATACAGCATGATAAAATGGGCTTTGGAGACTTAGAAGGGGAGGGCAAGAGGAAGATGTGTGATAAAAAACTACATATTGAGTATAACATACACTACTTGGGTGCATTAGAATTTAGAATTCACCACTATAGAATTCATCCATGTAACAAAAAACCACTTGTACCCCAAAAGCATTGAAATAATATACATATAACATATATAAATAACACATACATATATATAAAACATTCTGCATTTGGTTTTCCATTCCTGAATTACTTCACTTACAATTATGGCCTCCAGCTCCATCTATGTTGGAGATATATGTATATGTGTGTATACACACACACACACACACACACACACACACACATATTCTTAAAAGAGTGTTAGAAACCAGGGTGGAGGTCACCACTTTGAGCCTTGAAGTTGTAGTGATGCCTGCTCTCCGCTCACTGGGGTTGTAAAGATGAATATGTGGCTGACCCTGCCCTGTAGAAGCAACTGGGAAAAAGCTGCCTCGTGGAGAACAATGACAGAAACAGGAGATTGGGACAAGGGGCAGAAGAGGGCTCTGAGTCATAGTTTCCATTTAGAACCGTCGTTGGAGTGCAGAGCCCTCAGCCTGGCCCACATCATCCCAGCTTCCCCCTGAGGAGCTCAACCCTTCCTTTGATGGAAGAAGCTTGGAGCCCTTTCCATTCCTCTGCCCTGCCCCATCTGCATCACATTCTCTTCCAAAATATTCACTTTTCTTTCATTTATTAAACTTTTATTGAACATTTGCAACATGCTAGGCTGTCTACTAAGTCCTATATTGGTGGTCCCCTCACTACAACGTGCATTAGAATTAGCTGCAGAATATATTTACAAAGGTGTATTTCTACCCCAGTTCCTTATTCAAAATGAGGATTCCCAGCACTCAGTCTAGTGCATTTGATTCCATAGAGCTGGATGTGGGTGGGAATCTCTGTTTTTAAACATGGCCCCCATATGATTCTGATGCAAGTGGTCTGAGAACTCCAATCTCAGAGGCTGTTCCAGGGGGTTTATGTAGAGAAGAGTCAGATGGAGTCCTTGACCCCAGGCAGAAAGACAACAGCATGTTGCAACAAAGAGCTGCAGGAACCATAGTGCAGGATCAAAGCATGTGGTGCTCCAGCCTGGGGGCCAGTAGGACCCGGTCTAGCCCATGCTCCACTCACCATGCTTGTACTCTCTCATCTTGACTAGAAAGGTGCCAAATGGACCAGTCACAGGCTTGACAGAGAGTTACCCTAATACCAGAGTAAGATCCACAACACATGACTTGTTCCCCAGCTAGTCGCATCTGGGAACTTTGGTGCTTGTTTTTTTCTGCCATATCCCTTCTTGTCTATCTGAAGAATTTAATCAACTGTATAACATTTAATAAAATGTGACACTTTCTGAGAAAACTCTTTCTTGATCCCTCTAAAGCCCGGTTGGTGTATCCCTTGGGCTCTCATGAGTGTGTACTTGCCTCTATTTGCTTGTCTCATGCTGTGTGTCTCACTGTGGCCCCCAGATCAGGCAGTGCCTGTCAATCTCAGTATCACCATTGCTTCATATGCCAGATGCTCAATCGGTTTTTATAGAATAGATTTCTAAAGGCAAGAAGAGGCAGCCAGTGAACTTTTTTAAAAGATAGGAGCATTCTGAACAGTAACGGTGAGATGAGAAGACACTTCCCTTTCTCTAGCATAACATGCATAATTTGCCCCACACTCCAAGAATGGTGAGGAACAATGGGATATGAGCATCCTGTTGTGAGAACCTCTGCATCCAGCAAGCTGATGAATGCCCTTTCTCCAGAGCTTACAGTCCCAAAGACATCTGGGGCAAAGGCAGAGCAAAGAACGCATATGTAATAAATAGAAATAGCTCAGATAGTGCCTCCTTTATGCAAGGCCCTATGCTAAGCACTTACACTAGCAACTGACACATTGTCCCTGTTTAATGATGAGGGAACTGAGGCACAGAGTGCTCAGTTAACTTTCCCAAGAGTGTAAGTAGCAGGACTGCGATTCAAACTCAGGCTGTATGGCTCCAGAGTCTGTGTTCTTAATCACTGTGCGCTAGTGGTTCTCTATAAATACTGGAAAGTATTCATTTTATGGCAGAAGAGGTGGGGAAGAAGACTCAGTGATTTCATTTTATTAGGTTTTTGTATCACTAAAAAGCATTTAATCCCATTTGCCAATCCATCGCAGCCATGACTCATCATCATCTTCAGGTATTTAATGCTACCCCTAAATCTATATTAATTCACTATGTTGGGACTTTTAGAATTCAACATTTTTGCTTACCACTTCAATTGCTACATGAGAAAGCAAACTGACCATGCAGAATCCTTTCTAGTACTTTGTGTGATTTTATAAAATAAATTATTGTAGTTATTTAAGCTTAAATAATTTTCAGTGGTAATTGCTTAACACTGTCCACTGAGCTTGCTTTTCCCTACTCCTTTCATTGCTTCAAGGTCCTCATTGAAGAGGATTTAAAATTATTGCTTCGAATGCTCTTTCCTTTAACCAAGAGTAAAGGGCATTATACATCCAACAGACTAACTCACCTTTTCCACTTAACTTTTCAGAAAAGTTACCCCCATGCTTCACATTTGCAAGCAGCAGAATAAATGGAGAAGCTTAGATATTGATGGTTTCTTTGGGAATCAATGCAAGGGAGCTCAGGGGAAACTGGCAGGGGCATAACACAACAGGAAAAAGCCTTAGGAAAGTCAGAAAGGAGATGCTGTTCCTGAAGTAGTCACGGCTGGCAGTGGAACAGGGACAGAGGCAATGGAAAATACTTGCATGGGCAGCCTAGTGCCAGAGCCTGCAGCAGACAGCTGCTCCCACTGCCCAAACTGTGGGCATTCTCTTGCATCAGCAACCAAAAATCAGAGAGAGATGGGAGACTGCGTTTGTCAGGAATTGTGCACTAACTCTGATAAATTTCTTTTGTGATGAGTTAGGGAAGGAAGGAAGAAAGGAGAAAGAGGGAAGAAGAAAGGAAGGGGAAATACCCAACATAGAAAAAACAAACACCAGCACTCAAAGATGGCAGAAAGAAATGGCAACCCGCCTATATTCTACGTCTAACCACTTGACTTCTACACTTTTTCAACAAATAGATAGCAACTTGTATTACTCTCTTTTCATTTTTAGGGTTGAAAAATAAGAGACCATTGATTTCTTGTCTAGAAAATTTCTGGGAATAGAGTGGTGGGACACAGATGGTTTGGGACTCCCCTGGGAAGCACAGTAAGACAAAACTTGCCAAAACTTTCTACACTTGCCTCCTTGAAACAGACAAAACATTTCATGGCTGGTGGGAAGATGCTGGTGGTGAAAGCAGCATAAGTGCTTTACAAACAAAATTCTAGGGCAGAAATTACAGGCTGAATTTCTCCAAGGATCCATCTACCTTAATATGTATGTAGTCTCAAATTATCTTCAAGGGAACTTGGAAGGTAAGTACAAAAGTTGCCGTCTCTAAAATTGTTCTCATAGATTAGGAATGCTTCCTTGGGACAAGAATGCTATTTACCTCCAATATTCATTCTCTCTCTTTTATTTTATTAAAAAAAGAAAATCCTAATTTCTAGTTAGACATGTCATCTAGTTGAAAGAATATGTTATTCAATCTCTCCTGCAGTTAGGCATAGCCAAATGATTACAGTCTGGTCAATGATATATAAAAAGAGTGTTGTGACCGGGCACACTGGCTCTCACCTATAATACTAGGTACTTGGGAGGCTGAGGCAGGAGAATCGTTTGAACCAGGGAGGTGGAGATTGCCGTGAGCCAAGATTGCGCCATTGCACTCCAGCCTGGGCAACAAGAACAAAAGTACGTCTCAGAAGAAAGAGAGAAAGACAGAAAGAGAGGAAGGAAGGAAGGGAGGGAGGGAGGGAAAGGGGAAGGGGAAGGGGAAGGGGAAGGGGAAGGGAAGGGAAGAAAAGGAAGGGAAGAAAGGAAGGAAGAAAGGAAGGAAGGAAGGAAGGAATGTGTGCAACTTTTGGGAAGTACCCTCAAAGGGAGGGGGTACACTCTTCTTCTTCTTTCTGCCTGGAAGGTGAACATGATGCCTGGGACTTGAGCAGCCATTGTGGAATACAACACAAATGATGACAGGGCTGCAAGACACAATATCTAGTCCCTGATGACCATGGAGCACCATATCAGTCCTGGATTGCCTTCCCTTGACTTCTTTAAAAAAAAAATAAATGTCATAGAGCATATTTGAGATTTATAACATGTTATGGCCTTGACTACTATTATGTGTGAAACAAAAATACTTCCACCTTGTTTAAGCCTTTATTTGTTTGTTTAGGCCATGCTATTACATGCAGCCAACCTAATCTTAACACATGCAGCTCCTTTTTATAGTTCATTATAATTCTATTATCTATTAAGTTACTAAAATTTTTTAAGGTGAGAAAAGCTGCAACAGATTTCTTCAGAGACCCAGAACTTAGAAACTTGTTGATATGCTGAGATGTAGCTGATACCCCCCTTTTGTACAAAAAAACTATGAAACAACAACAACAACAACAACAACACACCTAAATTGAATGGCCAAAGAAATAAGGCATGAAAAATGAGAAAAAGCCAAAATAAAAGAAGTTTCCTGAGGGGAAATGATTTGACAGTTTTAAATTCTCCTTTCTCCTCTCAGAAGTGCTCTAAAACACAAACCCAGACTGACTTTCTGATGCTTGATCATAAACATGGCCACATTTAACTCCTGGTTCTCCACAATAGCTGGTGCTGGCACTAATTCTATTATTCCATGACTTAAAAAACCAGTGCAAGGCAGCAGCCATTTCCTTTTCACTAAATGAACTGAAGCCCTCAGCTGGTGCATATCACACTGTAATATGAGTGAAAAATTGATACTCATAACGTAAATCACCATTCCTTTCTCTCCTGAGACCAGGAACATAATCCAATATCTATATAAGGGCTGTCAGGAACATGCCAGTTCAGTGCTAGAAAAATCATCTAACCCCACCTCCCAGACACAAAACATTATTCTTCAAAACATTTCTTACAAGCACTTCACACCTTTCTTCAAGCAGTTAACTAAAAGCAGTTAACTAATTCACTGGCTAGTCCCTAACAATGGATTCTTCAAAAGAAATCCAACACAATTGTCAGCATCATTGACATTTCTTTAGAAAGATGCTTTGTGTATAAATTTTCCAGCAAAGAGTCTTGGGGTGGGTCAAAAGGATCTGTGAAACCTGGTTTACTCCTTTATAAGGCAAAGGGCATTTCATTCTAATCATGGGTAGGTAGTTCTAGGGATGGAAACAAGAAGGGTGCTTTGGATGACTTAAGCCGTTTTGTGAGAATAAAAGTAGACGTAGGCTCAGATCTGACAAAAGTTAAAAAAAAATAGCAGTTAAAATGTCTGGTTTTAAATTTGTGTTCATCTGTTTTTTTCTAGATCAGTCCTGGTGAATATGTGGCACTTTATTCACTCTGCTTCTGAAGGACTATGTTAACTTTTGTTCCCGGGTCCACAAGGGGCGTGGTTTCAAAGGCAAGAACTTCCTAGCACCATGCCTTCATCCACCTACCCATCTGGGAACCTAGAGTTCGTTGTCTAGCTTTCCCCGCATGACAGGTAGGTAAAATTCCAGGTGAGCTTCCTGTTTCTGAAAGCCTGGCAAAAGCCCTGGAAGGAGTGGCTCTGTTGTGGGCCCAAGCAACCAATCTGGAATCAAAGTCAAAGATTAATCACTCCAGAGGAAGTTTGAAAGAACTCCTCTCATTGGACAAAACCATGAATGGGGCACGAATAATTTCAGTTAAAACTCCACTGCACCTTACATGCCTGGATTTCCCTCTCTGGGATTCCCTCCCACAATAGCATGGGAGCTCTCTCTACTTCTCTCTCTCTCTGCCTAATAAATCGCTCTCTGCAAAACTCTTTGAGTTCGATATTTACTTGACCAGTAAGCTCCCCGCGACGCCAGGGCCCCTTGCCCATTCCTGGGGCCTGGGATCCCAAGAATCTCCGGCACATCAAATGCGGGGGAGCTGAGCTCCGTCCCATCCCGCAACCCGGTTACACTTCCCTTGAACACCATTCTGGAAAACGTTGTTCATCTAGACTCCTGCTTACTGAGTCCAGATGTAATTTCAGGATACTTCTCAACACAGCATGCTAATTATTTACTACCAATTGATTGGCTTCGACATGTAAATTATTATTGGTTAGCTCTGCTCTGATGCTTGAAAGCCTTTGGTGTATGTTATTTTATTCAACGCAATTGGGCAGTGAGTCAAGGCCTTACTGTTGCATATGAGTCTGCTGAAGCTCTAGTCACCATACTGGCTTAAAACAGTACCATGCATGATTTCCACTTTCAGTCTCTTTCAAGTGGAGTGAAAACCTAAAGATGCCTGTAAAGCAACCTAAGTTCAGAATCCTTTTAAAGTTTTTTATGATTTTCCCACAAGCTTTAACTTTACTTTGTCCATACCTAGTACATTTGCAATATTTTTTTAGGGCTCACCTTTATCAGGTTTTCCTAAGGTATACAAGGTAAGCTTTCAGCTTGCCTGACCCTCAGTCAAAATGTTCTACAGCTGGAAGGGAGTGTAGGCAGATCCTCTGAGTCAGTTAAAGGGAGGTTTAAGGTATTCAACTTGGTTTTCATAGAAACAACTCTTTATCTTTGTGAACTCGTATTTCATCAGCTTACATAATATTTAATGCAATTGCATAATTAAAATAACCAGGTGTGAATAGGTTTGGGAACTGTATTAGTTCATTTTCACACTGCTGATAAAGATATACCCAAGACTGGGTAATTTATAAAGGAAAGAGGTTTAATTGACTCACAGCTCAGCATGGCTCAGGAAGTCTCAGGAAACCTACAATCACGGTGGAAGGGGAAGCAAAGATGTCCTTCTTCACTCACACGGTGGCAGCAAGGAGTGCAGAGTGAAGCAGGGGGTTGGGGAGGGGGTGAAGCCCCTTAGAAAACCATCAGATCTCATGAGAACTCACTATCACGAGAACAGCATGAGTGTAACTGCCCCGTGATTGAATTACTTCCCACTGGGTCCCTCCCACGACACATGGAGATTATGGGAACTACAGTTCAACATGAGATTTGGATGGGGACACAGCCAAACCATATCAGAAACCATCCTGAGTCTCAGGAGGCATGCAGCAAACCAGTGGGAGCAGAACGCATGAGCGTAGGCACTGGTGCTGAGCTTGCAGCTTGCCTGACCCTCAGTCAAAATGTTCTACAGCTGGAAGGGAGTGTGGGCGGATCCTCTGAGTCAGTTAAACAGAGGTGAGTGGGAGACGCCACTGCCAGGCAAAAGCTGCTAATTCTCCCTACAGATAATACTGAGTCATGAATGTGATGACATCGTGAATGTAAGAATAAGCTTCCTTGGTTTTCTTGCTTTTTGTAAAATTGTGGTAAAAGATGTTTAACATAAAAGTTATCAGTTTCACCTTTTTTGAGTGTGTGGCCCAGTGGCATTAAGTACAGTCACATGGCTGTGTAACCATCACCACTATCCATCTCTAGAACTTTCTCATCATCCCAAACTGATGTTCTACCCCCATTAAGTGCTAACTCCACATCCCCTCCTCCCACCAGCCCTTGACAACCACCATTCCTTTTTTTTTTTTGAGACGGAATCTCACTTTGTCACCAGGCTGGAGTGCAGTGGCACCATCTCGGCTCACTGCAACCTCCGCCTCCCAGGTTCAAGCGATTCTCTTGCCTCAGCCTCCCTTGTAGCTGGGACTACAGGTGCACACCACCACACTCAGCTGATTTTTGTATTTTCAGTAGAGGTGGGGTTTCACCATCTTGGCCAGGATGGTCTCCATCTCTTGACCTCGTGATCCGCCTGCCTTGGCCTCCCAAAGCTCTGGCATTACAGGCGTCAGCCACTGTGCCCGGCCTCTACATTTTATCTCTATGAATTTGGTGATTCTAGAAACCTCATACAAGTGCAACATATATTTGTCCTTTTGTCTCTGACTTATTTCACTGAGCATTGTGTCTTCAAGTTTCATCCATGCTGTCTCGCTGGCTTTTTAGCTGGTTTTCCCTAGACACTTTCCTCCTCAGACCACACCATCATAGCCCTGAGTCTTCCATACACTCCCGCGGAGGCCATTTTGAGGTTGCCTTTCTTCCTTCAGACTCCTGGAAAGTGGCAATCATCCTCCCCCAAGTGTGAGCGCCAGTGCCTTTCCTGGAGCTGAAAGCCTTCCACGGTGGGCTTTTCATGAAGACCACCCCACAGGTCCCCAGACATGGTTGCTGGGCCTCATTTCGTCCTTCCCAAGGTTCTAGGATTTTCCGATGCCTATTAAATCTTCTGTAACAATCCATTCAAATACACAAGTTTGGCTATTCAAATTACTTTTTCCAAAAGTACTTTAAAATGCATTAAGTTATTAATTGCCTGCTGGCACTTTAATCAAATGGGAAAATTGACATAGCCAGAGGCATGTATTTTTGTGGAAAGAAAATTTATTTAAGAAGAAACAGCAGCTCTTACTGCTTAATTTAAACTGAGAAAACTGTGGAAAATCATCTGCTATGGAAAATTAATAAAACATTTCCAGCTGCAAACAGTGACTAATTGTACAAGATGAAGACTGCCCGGAATTAATAACTTCCAGTCTTCTGTGTGAAGAACCCCCCACCACTTCAATTTACTGGGAGATTAAATTACTTCTAAGTTTGCCATATTAAAACAGAACATGAATAAAATGTTAGTGAACGCACATCTATTATTTACTGTCTGTGATATGGATATAATTATTTCCAAACAACTACAATGTGACGTGACCAGTAATATTTAAATGACTCTTTTAGCAAGAGAATCTACTGCAACATTTTTTTTTGCATGAAGAAAAAAAAATTCTTCTTTTACTTCTAAAGTAATGAAATGATGCGTAGTGAAGTTCTACAGATGGTCTGTCCCTGTCCCCAGCGGACTGAAATGTGCTCAGTGTCCTGGCTTATACTTTTTCTTCTCTGAATCCAGTATTGCTTTAGGGAAGCATGTGCAGAAGGAAATCTTAGCTACTCCTTCATGATCCCTGACCTTAAATGGAAGCTGATCCCATGCCCACAGGAAACCAAGGTAGATGCTTAAAGGCTTCTCCTGGTGCCCGGTATGACCATGAGCACATGTGCGTAACAGGAGATGCCATTATGGGAGGCAGAAGGGAGGGCCAGACCAATTTCCCAAGGAAAAAGGGCTCATACACAGGGGACGTACGTCACACAAGCACCCTCAGCCTTATGGGTGTTTTTCCACACTTGCTCAAGACGTTGCATTGTCTTGTAGCCCCTGGTTTCCTTGGCAATAACATGAAGACTTAATAACATAAACAAGTTGTGTTACTTTTCTGTCTTTGCTGCCAACATAGGATTATTTTCTTGCCCCATAGAGCCACCAGGAAGATCTGTCTGTTTTCCTAGTGCGTTCAAACTCTCTGAGCCCCTGAGAAGCAAGATTTTATAAGAGGACATCTTTCAAGGACGGATAGGTCTGTCTACCGGTGAGAGACAAGGAAAAGAAATTCAGAAAACTAAGAGCTCTCTTTGCTCAGGGTGATGGGATGTTTTAGGTTTGTTTAGTTTTTATTTGTCTGTACAATTTTAGGAACTAGAAAAGAACTCCAGAAATCAAGAGGTAATGAGCTATTTTGATTGATGTGTTTGTAGAGGAGAGATATCAAAGATGGAGATTTTCTCAGCAGAGAGGCACTGCCTCCTTTGGCTGTTTATCCTTTAATGCACATACAGAGGGTACATTCAGCCTCTTGCTATTCGATACTGCTGGCAGGAAGGTCCATGTATTGGCCTAGAGAGAATAAAGGCATGTTGTTTAAAAATGCAGAGGCTTAGCCTGAAGCATAACTGGTTTGGGGCTTACCACAGAAGTTATCTGGACATATCATTTGATTTCCAGGTTTTAAATGTAATTCTAAACAAGATCTGGCCACACAGCCCTCTGCTGTGTGACACAGAGCGACTTTATCTGCCACCAAATGCCATTCAGGCTTAATGCTGTATAAGTGAATTGTATAAATTGGGGCATTCTTTGAGGCCCTAAAGCATTAGTGCCTCTCAGAGGAGGAAAGATGAAGCCTGCTACCTCCTCCCTGTCACTCAGGGAAGAAACCAGTGAGGTTGTTCCTCTCTGTTTGGGTTCATTTTGGCTTTCCTTTTTTAGAAAGACTTAAGGCTTGCTTTAGTGAGCTGAGCCTTATCCACAGGCCACATGGGCAGCTGCAGATACTGTTGGATTTGAGGAGTCATTGGGAAGGTTCCTTGACCTGGAAAGCCTCTCCTTCCTGCTGCAAATGCAAGACATCCTCGCAAAGTGACAGACAGCGCTGTCTTATGTCTCGTTTTGCAATAAGGCTCACAGTGCAAATACACAAGAGGAAATGGAGTGATTTGGGCTTTGCTGGAGGTAGTATGAAGCAGGATTTGAACCAACGATCACTAGACCTAGAAGGGAAAGGGGGAGGGGAAAAGGGGGACTAGAAGGGAGAATGGGGAGATAGATCCCAAGGTCAGGGTGCCTTGGTCTAGACCAGCCCAGACTGGGAAACTGACCTGCCCTCTCCCTTTCACACATCACTTCACATATGGAGTTTGTCCCAGCCTTGAATTGAGACTGGACATTTTATAAAATGCATCTTTCCTCTAAAGAGTGTCTAGTACACAGTTTCCCGCCCCCCGCCCTCTCTCTCTCTCTCTCTTTCTGAGTCCCCTTCAGTCAGACCCTCTCTTTCCTGTTGCCCTTTCAGAACTGCCTTTGTCAAGGTCATCATGACCTTCATGTTGTCAAATCCAGTGGTCAACTCCAGGTCCTCCTGTATTTGCCTAACAAGAACATCTGATCCAGTTGATCTTTCTTTCCTCCTTGAAACACTTTCTGTACTTGGCTACCAGGAGGCCGCACTCTTCTCGTTTTCCTACTACCTCCTGACCATTCCTTAGTCTACTTTTAACCACCTCACGTACAATATATTATTTGCTTATCATCTCTTTCTCCACAGTGAGAATGCAACCCTATGAAGGTAGGGAGTTCCGTGTCTTGTTCATGCAGTCCTCCTACATGGTAAGCACTTACTAAATATTCATGCAATGTTGGAGGAATGAAATAGTTTAGAACACTTAGTCGAAACCAATGTAGGAATGCTCCTTTTTCATAAGGTATGTGAACTTAATACAGTGGAATCATATCTTGCATAGGGATTAGGCTCTAAAGTTGGCTTTTAAGGAGTAACTCTCATACAGTGAAAAATCAGACATAGAAAGGGGCCTTGCTGAATTCTGACTTACCAATTTCTGAATAAACCCAACCTAGACAATCTCTCTTCCAGAACTGGAATAGGAATTGCTGTTTCTTCAGTTGAGTACCAGATGAAGTTGTCGGCTTGAATTAAGAGCCATGATGTACAAAATATGTACTTAAAACACCAGCCTCTCACGCTTGATGTGGCAGCACTCGCATACCCTGGCCATCACAGGAAAGTAGGTTCATGGCTTCAGCCTCCTGGCCACATGCACTCCAAGGCTTGTGTACCATGAGTGGCACGGTAAGAGAAGATGCCTGGCTTTCTCAAACTCGCATTTCTCTCTGAGCTCTTGGAGATGCACATATAGACAACTCCACTGTGTGAAGATTTGCCAGTGTCTCTTAACTCTGGCTGGACACTAGACTCATCTATGGAATCGTAAAAAATATACAAGACCCGCCTCCAGACTTACTCTATCAGAATCCTCAGGGATAAAGGCCAAGTCTCTACGTGTTTATTTCTTACAGTTCGATAACAGACCCTGATGCACAGGGAGACTTGAGAGTCACTGCTAGTGTATTTGATTCTGCTTTCATGATCGCAGGTAGACTTGACATCATTTGATTTGAATGATTTCTTGGTCCATCTTATGTCAGAGGGCATTCTTGTTTTAGAAAACCTAGTTCAAATTCTGGCTCCATATTACTATGGGGTCCGGGTAGTGTATTTCTAGGCAAATTAGAAAATAAGCATCTCCTACCTGTTAAGAGTCCTTGTCCACCATGTCTCCTCACTCCTATCCCATCACTGCTTGAATACTGCCCAGGGGCAGGGACAGTCCCCTAAAGCAAAGCCTACTTCAGAAGTATTATCTTGGGGAAAACACTATGGATATTTCCTTGCTCTTCCTCTTCTCCGGTTTCCACTTACCTTTTCCATTCTCATTTAGCTAATCAGAAATTCGTCTCATAAGCCAACCCTATTATGGGCTAAATTGTGGCCCTGTGCAAACTCATTGGTTGAAGCCCCAACTCGCAGTACCTTAGAATGAGACTGGATCTGGAAGGCCTTTAAAGAGGTGATCAAGTTAAAACAAGGCCATTACGGCGGGTGCTGTTACAGTAAGTCTGCTGTCCTTATGAAAGGAAGTTTGGACACACAAAGAGACACCAGGAATGCATGTGCACAGAAAAACACCTTGTGAGGACACAGCAAGAAGGTAGCTACCTGCAAGCCAAGGAGAGAGACCACAGAAGAAACCAAACCTGCTGATACCTTGATCTTGGACTTCTGGCCTCCAGAACTGTGAGAAAATAAACTTCTGTTGTTTAAGCCACTCAGCCTGTGGCATTCTGTTATGGTATCCCCAGCAACCTAATATAGCTGTCAAGATGTTAACTACAAATAAGTCAAGTATTTAGTACACACTGTCCAACTTATGATTTTTTGACTTTATAATGGTGTGAAAGCCAAAGGTCATTCAGTGGGAGCTCCAAGATCCCCTAGAACGCTTCTGCTTTTCACTTCAATCTAGCAATCAATAAATTGCATAAAATGTTCAACAATGTAGTATAAAATAGGCTTTGTGTTAGATGATCTTGTCCATCTGTAAGTTAAAGTCGATGTTTTAAGCACTTTTAAGGTAGGCTGGGCTAAGCTAGGATGTTCAGTAGGTTAAGTGTATTAAATGCATTTTCCACTTCTGATATTTTCAACTTAGGATGAGTTTATGGGTACTTAGCCCCATTGTAAGTTAAGCATCTGTATTTGTCTCTATAAATTATATTAAGAAAAAATATAAGACAGAGACTTTGACTTCAAGAAGCTTGCCGTGTGTTGCCCCTGCAGGGGTACTTGCCTTTTTATGGATTATTCTGGTTATTCTAAGTTGTGTAAGTACTCTCTATGATGTTCGCACAATCATGAAATGACCTAATAGCACATTTCTCCAAGTGCATCCCCATTGATAAGAGAAACATGACTGTAATTTTATGAAACACTCAGAAATGTGAAGCTACAGCCCAAAGGAACAACTTTCTTTTGAGAAGGTTTCCAGTGACATGGTAATTCCAAAGAGGAAATTGATGCTCCGGCAGGTCCACTGTAGTGGGCAGAATTCTAACATGGCCTCCAAGTTTCCCGGCCCCAGTATGTGCGCGCGCACACACACACACACACACACACACACACACTGTCTCTCAGTTATTCTATCAGACGCTAATATAGGTATTATTATTATTATTTTTTTGAAATGGAGTCTCTGTCATCCAGGCTGGAGTGCAGTCTTGGCTCCCTGCAACCTCCACCACCTGAGTTCAAGCGATTCTTCTGCCTCAGCCTCCTCAGTAGTGGGGATTATAGGCATGTGCCACCACACCTTGCTAATTTTTGTATTTTTAGTAGAGATGGGGTTTTTCCATGTTGGCCAGGCTGGTCTCAAACCCCTGACCTCAGGTGATCCCCCCACCTTGGCCTCCCAAAGTGCTACGATTACAGGCATGAGCCACTGCACCTGCCCTAATATAGATATTATATTAACGGGATTTTGCAGATGTAATTAAAGTTCCATAGCAAATGACTTAAAGATAGGGAGATTATCCAGGTGGGCCTTACCAAATTACCTGAGCCCTTTAAAAGCAGAGCATTTTCTCTGGTGGATCACAGAAGAGGAAGACAGAGTTGTGCTCTACCTGGCCTGGAAGAAGGAAAATATACAGGGTGTGAACCACCTGTGCGGGGGCCACATGGCAAGAAACTGTGGGCAGCCTCTAGTTGTTGAGAGCGGTCCCCAGCCATCAGCCAGCAGGAAAATGGAGACTTCAGTTCTGCAACTGCAAGGAGATGAATTCTTCCAACAATCAGTGAGCTTGGAGAGGACTCCAAGCCCTGGATAAGAGCTGCAGCCTTAGATGACACTTAGATTTCTGTCCAGTGGACCCTGACCTACAGAAACTGAGAAGACAAATTTGTGATGTTGTAAACCACTAAGTTTCTGGTCATTCATTTCACAGTAATAGAAAACTAATTCATTTCCCAGCCACCATGCCAGCAAGTTTCTATTCTGACTATTAAGAAGATGCATTCTGGCCCCAACTCAGTCACAGAATTGCTCCATTCCTCAGTTTTCCCATCAGCAGCTGACACATCCCCGCCCCGTCTACATTTCCAGCTCAGTTATCTTGAATGTTCACACTCCAGGAACAAGGTCTCAAACAACGTTAAATAATAACAACCACACATTGAGCTTCTGCCCGTGCTGGGAAACAAAATAGTCTGCACAGCTATTGGCCAAAGGGATAAACAAACGAAGAGAAACAACACAGAGGATAGTGTCTGATTGCAAGTGAAATCTTCAGTAGACTCGCTTAATTTCAAGAGCGGCAATGGAGGACTTTGGAAAGTTTCACAGTTCAAGATTAGGAAAAGGAAAGTTTACCAAAAGGTGAACAAACTGGCACATAAGTTCTTGCCTGTGCCACCGGTGCCTTGAAAGCCACTACACTCTCCGCTTAAAGACACAAATAGCACAAAGCCACCATGCGAAAACCTAAAATCTTAAAGAAACAATTGAAGAAGATGAAGTATGTAGGGAAACATTTTTTATGTGACAGAGGTGTGTGCCTTAAATAAAATGGAATTTGAATAACTATTTTGGTACAGCAGCAAGTATTAGCCCTGAGAATCTAGTTTACTGTTTAAGAAACTTTAAAAATCTGTATCTATCAGGAATCATAAGTTATAAGGAAAGAATTTTATTTTGGTGGCGTTTATAAGGGGTTTGAAAACATGTCTCTCAGATGGGTTTTCATGATTTGGATACATTTTTTTAAACTTTTCTTATGAACATTTAAGGGAATCTAAATTCCTTTCTGAATCTTCATTGTTCCTCTGTTGTTCTGTGGAATACTGTAGAAAGTGAGCTTTTCAATAGAGTGCTAAGGTCTTTGTTCCATCATGGGGCTAATTATTACCATAGGTCATTATGAGATAAGAAGCCACAAATACATGAGGAATATCAAGGATCTAAGCAGCTAATATAACGTACATGCTTGGATGGGGATATATTCTTGCAAAGACGTCTTTACATTTCAGTAATTAAGTATGTCATATTAATTGCATGGCCCTTTCACAATATCTTGAAAAAAGAACAACCAAGAACTTTCCCTCTTGATATCAGATTAAAACCGATTGCATAATTACATTACCTGGATAATTAAATACAAATTTAGTAGCCTCAGAACTGTATGATATTGTGGTTTCATTTTCTAATAGAATTATCCAGTCTTTGGTATAGAATTCTCGCTAAGCAATGGAGCTCTAATTACTTAGTGACAGGACATTAACTCCTCAGGGACCTTTCTTTAGAATAAAGGCTTAGATTAAAAATGATGCACAGAGCTTCTCCTCATTTCATGACTGGGATCCAAATCATAGGAATTAGAGATGTGAGTGATCTATTAGGCTTTCTTCTCTCTTATCTAGGGGGCAGAGGAAGAGCATTCATCAGACATTGTTCTTCCGGGCTTGGTTAGGTCCAATTTAGATAGTGAAGAACCATTTCTCGATGTAATACATTGTTGGGATGAGTCCCTCCTCTACCAGCCCCTGAAACATATGACATTACTCTTGCTTCACAGATCCTGTGTAATAAGATCTGAGGACACACTTGTTCGTCAAGATCCAGGGTGTTCATATGACAGTGTTCCTGAGAGAATGGTAATTAATTCATGTCAAAAATGATTTTAGGCAGAACTAAAACAGGAATATCATTATAAATGGCACCTTCAAATAACTCTGTAGGATTCGAAGACCATCATTATTTGGTTTGATAAAAGACCCGGAAGCTCTTGAAGGTCTGAGCCCAAATCTTTTCATAGTTGTTGAAACTTACACTAGCTCTAACTCTCTTTGTGAAAGTGTTTTGATGAGGGCGTGCCAAGAAACATTATCCATCACCTCTACTAGTGGGAATGACCATGGAGAGCATATGTTTTTCACATTTGTAGTATGTGTCAGGTTACAGGGATAGCTCATGTGTCTGCAGCCATCTGGAGGTTGGGTAGGTAGCTTTTCTGACCTTGGTTAGGCGTGCTCACATGTCTGGGGGTTAGGCTAGCTACAGGCTGATCCAGGCTGGTGGGACTGGTGTAGAAAAAATTATGTAGTATCTTTATTGTCTCTGAGTTCTCTAGTCAATTATTGAAATGAGAAGTTAGAAAGACCAATCTTGGGCTGGGCACGGTGGCTTATGCCTGTAATCCCAGCACTCTGGGAGGCTGAGGCGGGCAGATGACCTGAGGTCAGGAGTTCAAGACCAGCCGGGCCAACATGGTAAAATCCCATCTCTACTAAAAAATATAAAAATGAGCTGGGTGTAGTGGCATGCACCTGTAATCCCAGCTACTTGGGAGCCCTGAGGCAGGAGAATCACTTGAACCCAGGAGTAGAAGTTGCAGTGAGACAAGATTGTGCCATTGCACTCCAGCCTGGGCCACAAAATGAGACTCCGTCTCAAAAAAAAAATAAAAAATAGAAAGACAATCCAACTTACATCGTTCTTTTTTATCTTTATTAATTAGTAGCATTATTCCTTAGACATAGCTGTTATAGTCTACTCAGGCTGCTAGAGGTGAAATTTGTTGAAGCTTTTTTTTCAGGCTCTGAATGCCTCAATAGATGTGGGAGCCCACTTTATATTTATGTTTCTATAGGCACCTTTATTCTCTCTCGTGGGTGTGTATTTGCACGGATGGTTGATAGTCACAGAGCATTTTTATAGCTTCTTTCATAGAGAATCATTTTAGTATTGGAGTTTCAAGGCTGATCAATTACTCTAACCTGTTATTCCATTAAATATTACAAGCCAAATTACCAAATATGCACAGACTTCTTTTCACTAAAACATATTAAAACTACAAGTTTGGGTGTCCTCACACTCTTCTATATTTAATTCAGTCTTCTCAAAGTTGAAAGACTCAAATCATTTCAAGCCATGTTGAGGATTGGGATTGCTTAATAAACAGAAGTTATGGGCAGGACACTGATTGAATCTTTTTCAATAATCCTGATAGAATGTGCCGTTCCTGCTTTATAGTAATTATATTTAAACACCCCCCAAACAGGTAGTCTTGGGTTCAAGTTATATTATTTTCTAATTCTTCTGTAATCACAGAGTCTGAACACCCTCATCTCCACTCAGAAAAAGCACTAGACTAGAATGTGGGAAGGGCAGCCAGCACCATATTCATGTTGTAAACGGTAATTCAATTTCAATGAAACATTATGTCAACATTAATTTAATGTTGTTAATTTGAATTTTATTAGTTTTGCAATTTGTTTGTAATTAGTGAATTTACTTTGGTTTTGTAATTGAATAAGAACTGCAACATAAGGAGTACATAACTAGTTTTATGTTCATACATGTTGAAGTAATATTATTATAAATGTAATTGAAGTCAACATCTGGGGAGCAGTGGGAGTCGTTTTTTTCTTTTTAAAGGGGTTTGTGTAGCACCAGAGTTTGAGAAACAGTGATGGCGCATTTATATACCAGTCCTATTTCCATTTCCTGACCAGAAAACTGAAGTATTTTAAAGGTAATTTGAGTGCAATAATTAATAAATATTAATTACATGTATTTACATGTATTTAAATTTATGTAAAATATATATATGTAGATGTATACACATGCATGAGAGCTGAAAGATGCTTTGAACTCCTCAGAGATATATTATGTTTACATATGCATTATTACAATAAAGTTATTACACTGTATCAAAGTATATATACATTGTGTCAGGGTATTAATAAAACCCAATGCGGCTAATCCTGACCCAGGACTGTAAGTCTATGCAGTAAGATATAATAACGGAGTGGAGTTATTTTTCCCTCATTAGAGTAACTTGCTTTTTGTTTGCATTTCTCTTTCAGATTTTCAAGCCAAATGCCAGTACCAGATGAAGCATGCAGTCTGTGTGCTCTGATGGAGGGAACTAAACAGCATTCCCTATTT
Source organism: Cacajao melanocephalus (assembly GCA_963573385.1). Taxonomy (NCBI): domain Eukaryota; kingdom Metazoa; phylum Chordata; class Mammalia; order Primates; family Pitheciidae; genus Cacajao; species Cacajao melanocephalus. The sequence goes on along the minus strand of CAUYLG010030318.1, from coordinate 21,739 downwards.
CCCCTGCGTATGGTCACTGCTTTGCATCTGAGTGATGGGAACCTGGGAGGTGCTCAAACGAGTGTCATTTGACAGGGAGATGCCTGGTGCCAAGTCTTGAAAAACAAACAAGAAAAAATCTTCTCACTCTGATCCTCTTAACCTGAAGTTCTTACCCTGGAGAGGACTCTGGGAACTGGGGTGTGGGGGATGGTGGGGGTGGGGGAGAGGAGAAGGAGAAAAATGCCTCTCCGTGTTAAGAGGAGAGCAAATTGAAAGTCACCGAGGGGTGTGCCTCAAGGCAGTTTGTAAATCCACTTCCTTTGTCATAACAAGAACAAATCCCACCTTTGAAGTTTTCCCTTCTTGTTACAAGGGGAATGTCTTTTGTTTAATCCATTTTAGCCCTTAATACCTGACCTGGATCAATCCTGTTGGTTAGATTACACAGTATTCATGCTGATTTTAAACTGGCCTGGGGGTGGGGGGTGGGACAGGTTCTGTCTCATTGGTGTGAGAATATTAAGAATAATCAACATCTATACCTCGTCCATTTTTACTTTGAATAACAAACTGTCCTTTTATATTTAAATGCGTAATTATAACGAGCATCATGAAACAGATTTTGGTGTGTTCTCTTGGTGGTGTATTTTGAATGGTCCCTTAAAAACTAATTTTTTCACATATTCGCAGTAGGGTAGGAGACTGATTTTCATCATGTGGTGCATCATGTCTTCAATTAAAAATCAAGAACCACTTTTTCCCTGAGGCCCCACATCAAATGTGGGTATAAGGACAAATTTTACCAGCAGTAGGAGACACTTAACTTCTCAACCCCAAGCCTGAGCATCATCTCTTTTTCACAGGGATCTGATCATTGAATAAGAAAGAGAAAACAAAGAAATAAAAAACCCTATTTCTAAAACTCAACCCTATTCCTCAATCTCTGAAAGAGCTTTCAGTTCCATTTCTTACAAGAATTCTCAAAGTGGGTATGTAGCAAAGGTGAGGATCCCTCTGCTTAAGACTCAAAAGGGCCATTTGTTAATTAAGTATCTTTCCAGGCAAGTGCTATTAACTGATTCTTTTTTTTTTTTTTGTATTGTATTTGGGCTCTGGGGTACACGTGCATATCCTGCATCCTGCAGGATCGTTGCATAGGTACATACACACTGTGGTGGTTTCTCATGGTTTCTCAAATCCCTTCAGCTTGCCTGACTACTAAGAAACCTTCCCAGAAAACTGAATGGATGGCTGAGCAGGGAGGAGGAGAGATGGAGCAGCCTGTAGTTATCAGCAGGACTTTCCACTTACCTTTTGTCCCAGAGGAACACAAACTTCATGACTCCTCCTTACCAGCCAGATGTGTCTTTGAAAAGGCCAACTGCATAGGGATGACCATAAAATCTCCCAGTGAATAGGGCAGGATATGCACATTTAATACCTGTATGAAAAAAAAAAATGTGCCATCAGCCAAGCTGCAAGACAGGTTGGCTGCTGGCTTCTTCGTTTCATTTTGGCTTATGTTTGCTCTGTGAGGCTCCTCAAGCTCTCAAGCTTCACAAGGGCAGAAGCCATGATTACTCATCTCTCCAGCCACAAGTCACATCACAGAGCATGGGGCTTTGTAAAGTCTAAAAGTAGGTTTATGAGTAACTGATGAATTGACATTGAGAGTGCATTGGGTGCTCCTCCAATAAAGGTGAAACTATCTTAGCTTTGTCACCAATAATTACATCAAGTAAAAATATAGAACAGGCCACTTTCCTCTTTAACAATCAGGGGAGAGAAGTATTATTTAAGTTATGGTATTTGAGAATTGAAATTACTTGTTGATGTTGTCAGAGGTGTTTGAACCACAGTGACTCCATCTTGAATAGGGGTTGGGTAAAGGCTGAGACCTACAGGGCTACATTCCCAGGAGGTTAAGGCATTCTTAGTCACTGGATGCAATAGGAGGTCAGCAGAAGGTACCGGTCATAAGGACCTTGCTGATGAAAGGCTGCAGTAAAGAAGCTGGCCAAAGCCACCGAAACCAAGATGGGGATGAAAGTGATTTCTGGTCAAACTCACTGCTCATTATACACTAATTATAATACATCAGCATGCTAAAAGGCACTCCAGCCAGCTCTATGATAGCTTACAAATGCCATGGCAACATCCGGAAGTTACTCTATATGGTTTTAAAAGGGGAGGAACCATTAGTTGCAGGAATCATCTACCCCTTTCCTGAAAAATTCATGAATAATCCACCCCTTGTTTAGCTTATAATCAAGAAATAATCCTAAAAATAGCCAACAGAGCAGGGTGCAGTGGCTCACACCTGTAATCCCAGGGCTTTGGGAGGCGGATGACTTGAAGCCAGGAGTTTGAGACCAGCCTGGCTAATGTGGCGAAACCCATCTCTACTAAAACTACAAAAAATTAGCCAGGTATGGTGGTATGTGTCCATAATCCCAGTCACTCAGGAGGCTGAGGCAAGGGAATCGCTTAAACCTGGGAGGCAGAGGTTGCAGTGAGCCGAGATTGTGCCACTGTACTCTAGCTTGGGTCACAGAGCAAGACTGTCTAAAAAAAAGCCAACCAGCAGCCCTGAGAGGGAGTAGCCATTCTTTTATTCCTTGCTTTCACTTTACCATATAGAGTCACCTGGAATTCCTTCTTGAGCCAAGAACCCTCTCTTGGAGTCTGGATCGGGACCCCTTTTTGGTAGCAATGTTATATTAATTCATTTATTCCCACAGTGCTTTTTCATCTCCATCTTTCACATTGGCAGTCGGAACATAATATTGCTGGCAGAAGACAGGAAATACATGAAGTGATCCTGAGAGATGATGGAATTCAGGACACTCTACCTCAAAATATGGCACTTTGACATCTGAGAAAACAGCAAAAGCAAGAAGGCTTATCTGACCTTCTCTGACCTTCTCCTCTAAGGCAGAAATAGGCCATCAAAGAATTCTCTGATTTTCCTACAAGGTAAGAACAAGACCCTCATTCCAGAGGTCCTCCCTATACCTGGAAGAAAGGATTGGAAATACAGATGCACAGAGATGAATCTGAACAAGCAGGTGTTGCTATGTTCCCCAGTTAATGTGACCATTAGATCACATCCTTTGTCTTCCAATCAAACTTCTACATGTTCGTAAAAATAGTTTCACCTGTTTCTTTGGGTCTTCGTTTCTGAAGGCTCCTGAGTCATGTAAAACTGGTATCGAATAAATGTATTGTGCTTTTCTTTTGTTAATCTGTCTTTTGTTATAAAGGTTTCAGCCATGAACCTTGTGATGAGTAAGGAAATATATTACTTTTTTTTTCTTGAGACAGAGTCTCACACTGTCACCCAGGCTGGAATGCAGTGGTGTGATCTCAGCTCACTGCAACCTCCGCCTCCCAGGTTCAAGAAATTCTCCCACCTCAGTCTCCTAAGTAGCTGGGATTACAGGTGCACGCCACCATGCCTGGCTAATTTTTGTATTTTTAGTAGAAATGGGGTTTCACCATGTTGTCCGGGCTGGTCTTGAACTCCTAACCTCAGATGATGTGCCTGCCTCTGCCTCCCAAAGTGCTAGGATTACAGGCATGAGCCAGTGCCTGGCCTCCAAGATATTGCTTTTGATCTCTTACAGAGACAAAGCAGAACATCTTAACCCACTCTCTTAATCATATGAGTTAGATTTCAAAGTTGCCAATTTATCTTAATATAAAAATGAATGCAGTTACAGAAATTGATAAGCTGATCCTAAAATTCATAAGGAAAAGCAAAGGAACCAGGATAGCCAAAACTATCTAGAAAAAGAACAAAGAGGACTCACACCTTCCCAATTTCAAAACTTGCTCCAAAGTTGCTGTAATTAAGACTGTGAGGTGCTGGTATAAGGCTAAGCAGATTGTGATGGTCAATTCTATGTGTCAGCTTGGCTAGGCGATAGTCTCCTGTTACTCAATCAAACACTAATCTAGGTATTGCTGTGAAGGTCTTTTGTAAATGTGACAAAATCTATAATCAGTTTACTTTAAGTAAGGAAGATTATCCTGGATAATCTGGGTGGGCCTGAGTCAATCAGTTGAAAGGTCTTAAGAACAGTACGGAGGCTTCCCTGAAGAAGAAGAAATTCTACTTGTGGACTGAAGCTTTAGCTTGTGCCTGAGAGTTTCAGGCTACCCCTCCTGACAGTTTTAGGCTTGTCACAATTGTGTAAGCCAATTCCTTGCAATAAGCCTTGTTCTCTTCCTTCCTGTATATATGTTTGTGTGTGCGTGTGTGTGTGTGTCTGTGTGTAAGACATCTCCTATTGATTCTGTTTCCTTGACTAATATGTAGTCAACAGAATAGAATTGAGAGTAGAATCCAGGAACAAATTCTTACATTCTTACATTTATGGCCAGTTGATTTTTGACAAGAGTGCTAAAATAATTCAATGCAGGAAGAATAGTTACTTAAACAAATGATGCCAGGACAACTGGACATCCACACACAAAAGAATGAAATTGTGCCCCATTTTATGCCAAATACAAAAACTATTAATATGTCAAAATGGATTAAAGACCTAAATGTAAAAGCTAAAACCATTAAAGTCTTAGGAGAAAACAGGTATAAATGTTTGTGACTTTGGATTAGGCAATGGTTTCTTAGTTATGACCTGGATAGTACAAGCAACAGAAGAAAAAATAGATAATTGGACTTCACCAAAATTAATTTTTTAAACTTTAATCATCAAGAAAGTGAAAAGCACAACCCACAAAGTGGAAGAAAATATTTTCAAATTACGTATTAATAAGGGTTGTAGACTTTTATTATATCTACTACCAGAATATATAAAGAATGATTACAACTCAACAATAAAAGGACAAATAATCCAATTTAAAAATGGGCAAAAGATTTGAATAGCCATTTCTCCAAAAAAGATATTTAAATTTTGGAGACATGTCTATTCAAATATTTGTCAATTTTTAATCATTCTCTGTATCTTCTGGTGGTAGACCTAGTAAAGGTCTACTATCTTTATTAATATACAATTTACAAATACTCAAAATGTTTAGTCATCAGAGAAATGCAAATCAAAACCTCAGTAAAATACCAGTTAATATCTACTAGGATGGCTAAAATCAAAAGACAGACAATAGTAAGTTTTGGGTTGTAGAGAAATCCAAACCCTCATACATTGCTGGTGAAAATATAAAATGTAGCAGTCACTTTGAAAACAGTCTGGCAGTTCCTCAAAAGGTTGAGTAATTCTACTACAAGGTATATACCCAAGAGGAGTAAAAATGTATGTCCACACAAAAATTTGCACACAAATGTGCATAGTAGCATTATTCATAATAGCCAAATAGTGGAAACAATAAACATATTTATGAATTGATGAACAGCTAAACAAAATGTGGCAAGGCCATATGATGGAGTACTATTCAGCCATAAAAAGGAATGAAGTAGTGATACATGGTACAATACGGATGAACCTTGAAATCACGCTAAGTGAGAGAATACAGACACAAAAGGCCACAGACTGTATAATTCCATTTATATGAAATATCCAGGCTAGGCAAATCCATAGAACAGAAAGTAAATTAGCGGTTTTAGAACCTCAGGGGCAGAGGAGAATGGGGATTAATAGCTAACGTGTATGGGAATTCTTCTTGGAGTGATGAAAAACTCATAAAATTAGATAGCAATAATGATCACACAAGTCAGAATATATTAAAATCCACCAAAATGTACACTTTATAGGGTAAATTTTATAGTGTGTAAATTATATCCCAATAAAAGAATAAATGGAAGATAAATTAGAAATTCTTTCAAATACATTATAGAACACATACGACCTTACTGTAAGTAGGTCTTTATGCTTACAACAGGATTGACATGCAAAAACACAGTGTTCCCAAGCAGATATTCTGTGCCCTTTCCTAGGGACGAGGGATATCATTATCACCAGGTTCTTGGATATAGAAAGGTCTATGTACGTACATGATATGGAGCTAAGAAATTTCCCACTTTATTTGTATAACATGGTTTCATTTTGGTTCTCGGATTGTGCAATGACCTGCAAATAAGGAAAATCTGACCTGATAAAAGCATATAATTGAAGATCCAAGATGCAGTCACTAAAAATAACACTTTTTTGAGCAGCTACCATGTGCCAAACACTTTACATATGTTATGTCATTTCATATTCATCATACTCCTATGAAGTTACTATTATTACCATATTTCACCAATGAGCAAACTGAAGTTTAATGAGGTTAGTTAAAAGACTAACTTGTGCTGCTCTTTAGTAGAATGTGATAATGGCAAAGCCAAGATTCAAATTTCCAAAGCTTAGGCTCTGCCAATGAAACACTGTCTTCCCAGAGACGGCCCATGAGTGAGGGTGATCTTACTTGTACATTTGGGGAGCTGGGGTAGACAAAAAATGAAGCTGGGGTAGGTAAGAGCCTGGCTGCACAGGAAGCCAGCACACACAGGTAGAAAGGCCATCTTCTCTTTGAGACAGTGCACCTCTTCCTTGAGAGATGTGTTCTTTTACAATCCCCAAATAATGACGTTTTCTCTGTGTGCATTTTATCCAGAAACACTATTTCTTAAGGAATTACAGCACACAGCAAAACACACTGAAGTCCTCATTGATTCAGTTGGTGTTTATTGAATGACTACTGTGTGCCTGGCTCTGGGCTCAGTCTTGGGGACATAAATATGAATATGACATATATGAATAAGACTCCTCAAGAATCCCAATCAAGTGGTGAGCCAAGATAAGAAAACAGACAGCTACAATTCAGTGTGATACATGCCAACATAGAGTTTGTCGTGAGGGCACGGATGGGCATGCCTAGGACTGAGAGGTAGGGCCAGGTAAGGCTGATGAAGATGAGTTCAGTAGAAGCCTGAGGATGAGCAGAAATTCACTAGAAACCTAGCCCTGTGTATAAAGAGAAGTTAGTTCAGAAGAGAAAGGGAGGGGGAGAAAGGCCTGCACGTCAATGGGAACACCAGTGAATGGTGATGGGGCCCATCGTGCTTCCATCCCATACCACCTGAAGACCACACTTAACAAACCAGCGAGTCTGGCATGGCAAGGAGTTGTGACAGACACTGTCACTCACCTACCCAATAACTCCCTTCCTTTCTTGTTAATGGAATCCTAATTTTGTTTGTGATAACAAACAGCCACCCTTGGAGATGAACCATGGCTGGTCATGTCAATCCTTTTGCTCTTACATGACAGTCATTTTCCTAGCTTCCCTTAGAGTTGGGGGTGATCAGATAACCCAGTTTTGGTCTACGAAATGTAAGGGAAAAGTTTCTCCTTTCCTGAGAGAAGGGACAGAATGGCCGGCACCACCTCTTTCCCATTCTCCCCTCGACCTTAAACATGATACCTAAAATAATAACATGAAACAAACAAACTAAAATCCAACTTGCTAAGAATGAAGGACAGAAAAGACATGAATAACCTGTGTCCTTGACGCATAATAGAGTGATTGTTACAACCACAAAATCCTCCCACATAGGACTTCTTCTCATACGATAATCTCCCATTTTCAAGCCACCATTGCTGGACGTGCTGTAAGTAGTGATCAAAAGCATTTCTACGTGATAGAGAGAACTTCCGGCTAAAAACAGAGAAGTAGCCTTCTCCCTGTTCCTTCTTGAAAAATTCCTCTTCAACAGCTTTTCTCAGTTTGGTATACAGGCTTCATCCTTGACTGACCAGCTCTGTGAGTGTCCTTCCCAATATTCACTCATTCCCGACTCTGGGGAGTTACAAAAAGAACAATACCATTTTGCCCTGGCATATTTGGGATAATGCGGTGCCCATGGCAGCCATTATATTGTACAAGGTCCCTGGAGCCACGACAGAGAGTAAATGGCTGTGGTGGAGATGGCCCATGACCCTCAGGCCATGCACATGTCAGCCTGCAATTACCAGAAAGATTTCAGCTTTTGCTCCTGGCAGAGGACCTTGTTTATCTTTGTCATTGGCACCACTGCTTCCATTACTGGGCCAAAAGCTTATTAGCCACTGGAAGTTGGCAGAGGTGCATGGACCAGAGCAGCTGACCGTGACAAGAGGAACTGATATTCTTGCAGCCTTAACTGTCTCCACTGCAGCATTCTACTGGCCAAATTTGTGAGGACCCACCTGTAACAAGGGGAAACTGACTACATTTAGTCATCCGCATCAAATCCATCTTCAGCCCAAAAGAAGGAAATAATCTAATGCTGGACTTGGATAGATTTGGTTAGTTTTTTTCTTTGATGTTCCATGTAAGAAACACCCACAAAGAAAGCAGCCAAAAACCCCTGAGCTGAGGCCACCTCGATTTTATTCATCAGTGAAAACTCTGAGAAATGACAGAACCTTGTGAAAATACACAGTTGTCCCTCAGTATCCACTAGGGACAGGATCCCTGCAGATACCAATATTCATGGAGGCTCTAAGTCCCTTATATAAAATGGTACAGTATTTGCACATAACCCTTATATCATCTCTAGATTACTTATAACACCTAATGAAGTGTAAATGTTATGTAAATAGTTGTTGTACTGTATTTTTATTTGTAATTTTTTATTGTTGTATTTATTATTATTATACTTTAAATTCTGAGGTACACATGCAGATCGTGCAGGTTTGTTACGTAGGTATACGTGTGCCATGGTGGTGGTTTGCTGCATCCATCACCCTGTCATCTACATTAGGTATTTCTCCTAATGCTACCCCTCTCTAATCCCCCCACCGCCTGCTATTCCTCCCCTAGCCCCACACACCCCAGGCCCCAGTGTGTGATGCTTCCCTCCCTGTGTCCATATTTTCTTATTGTTCAACACCCACTTATGAGTGAGATCATGTGGTATTTGGTTTTCTGTTCTTGTGTCAGTTTGCTGAGAATGATGGTTTCCAGTTTCATCCATGTCCCTGCGAAGGACATGAACTCATCTTTTTTTGTGACTGCATAGTATTCCATGGTGTATATGTGCCACATTTTCTTTATCTAGTCTATCACTGATGGGCATTGGTGTTGGTTCCAAGTCTTTGCTATTTTGAACAGTGCCACAATAAACATATGTGTGCATGTGTCTTTATAATAGAACAATTTACAATCCTTTTGATATATACCCAGTAATGGGATTGCTAGGTTAAATGATATTTCTATTTCTAGATCCTTGAGGAATTGCCACACTGTCTTCCACAATGGCTGAATTAATTTACACTCCCACCAACAGTGTAAAAGCTGTATTGTTATTTTTCAAAAACATTTTCAACCCATAGTTGGGTTGAATTTGCAGATGTGGAACCTGCAAATGGAGAGATGACCGTATACTTTCCCCTGTGAATAACAAGGACTGACAGTATAAGATCATCTTTAGGAAATCGTGGGCTCATCAAGGGCAGAAGCAAGGGTTTTATTTCGGTGCCTCCTTGCAGGGCCTCATGTGACGCTCTCTCTTTGCAACTTACGTCTTGCGCTGCTTTCCTCACTCCCTCACTCATCTCTCTTGCCTCTCTCATCTCTGCCTCTTGCATCTTTTCTTCTCTGGGAGGCTCCACATCCATATACACTGAGATTAATTTAGCTTACTAAGGCTTCTGCAATTCCTCATCTCTACCTATTACCCTCTAAGCACAGCAAAGGCTGGCTAACCAAGTAGTGCAAATAAGGTTTCTCCTTAAAAGATGAGGGAGGGGAAAACGTTGTATTTGTACCTATATCCATACCATGCCCATGAATCATAATATCAACACATTTTTTCTTCCACTTAAAAGGCTTCTGTACTCTCTTCGCTTACTGACTAAGCTCTCTCCCCTTCCCCTGATTTTCAAGGTCCTTGGTGACCAAGACCAATCTTCATGAAAAGCAAGTTTTCCCAATATTGGCACGATTGACATTTGGGGCTGGATAACCTTTGTTGTGGTGAGTCATCCTGTGTATTGTAGGATATTTAGCAGTATCCCTGGCTTCTACCAACTCGATGTCAATAACATACTCCCACCCAGTTATGACAACCAAAAATGTCTCCAGACACTGCCAAATGTCCCCTGGATGGCAAAGTCTCCCCTGATTGAGAACCACTGCTTTGCAGCCTTATCACCTGCTATTTCCCATACTAGATCTGTACTCTGTCTATATCTGACACACTTGGAGTGATCTCGCCTTCATACTTTTGCTTACTGTTCTTCTCTGGTTTGTGATGCCCTTCCTTTTACCATCCAACTCCATCTACCTAAAATCTTACTCTTTTTTTGAGATGGAGTCTCACTCTGTCACTCAGGCTGGAGTGCAGTGGCACAATCTTGGCTCACTGCAATCTCTGCCTCCCAGGTTCAAGTGATTCTCCTGCCTCAGCCTCCCCAGTAGCTGAGACTATAGGCATGTGCCACCACACCCAGCTAATTTTTGTATTTTTTAGTAGAAGCGGAGTTTTACCATATTGAAGAGGCTGGTCTTGAACGCCTGACCTCATGATCTGCCCGCTTCAGCCTCCCAAAGTGCTGGGATTGCAAGCGTGAGCCACGGCGCCTGACTTATCTTCCTCATTCTTTTAAGGCCAAAGTTTTTGCTCCATGAAATATTACCTAATTTCCTCTTACTCAAAGCTTTAAGCATTTGTCCTTTTAATTCTCAATAACATTTTGTTGCTGCTTCTCTTAACTTTAATTCTGCATTTCCATTTGACTCCTTGAGTATAGTAACTATCTTGTAGGTGTTCAAAAAATGAGTGTTTGCTAATGCACATATGTATGTGTGTTTTTGTGGTTGAAGACTGGAATACAAGAATAGGAGACAATGTTCCTTCTCCTCGGTGAAGGAGGCAACAGGAGGGTTATTTTCAAGCTTCTTGCATCCTTCTTCCTGAGTTGCTGGTAATCTATTGCAATAGATCTGAGGATTCCATAGACCCTGTTGTACTCAACAAAATTTAAGGAAATAAGCAAAAGCTGATCTTATTTCCTCCTCTGCTATGGTTTGGATTTGTATCCCCACCCAAGTCTCATGTTGAATTGTAATTCTAATGTTAGAAGAGAGGCTGGTGGGAGGTGATTGGATCATGGGGGCAGATTTCCCCCTTGCTGTTCTTGTAACAGTGAGTGAGTTCTCACGAGATCTGGTTGTTTACAAGTGTATGGCACTTCCCCCCAACCTCCCCTTCCTCCTGTTCTGGCCACGTGAGATGTGCCTGCTTCCCCTTCCCTTTCTGCCCTGATTGTGAGTCTTCTGAGGCCTCCCCAGCCATGCCTCCCATATAGCCTGTGGAACCACGAGTCAATTAAACCTCTTTTCTTTATAAATTACCTAGTCTCAGGTATTTCTTCATAGCAGTGAAAGAACGGACTAATACATCCCCCAAAACACATGGTAGGTGCCCTAAACCATTGTCATTGTTCATAAGTGCTGAGAAACATTTAGGCCACTCTCCTACTCCAGCAAAGCCTGAAAATACAAAGGTCCCAGCCTCATCTGACCAATCCAGATCCCACGGCCATAGGCACTCCCACAGAGAAGCCTTTCTGTCACAGTCAATCATGATGGAAACATTAAAAAAAAATTAAGATTTTCTAGGGTGGCTCAAACTTTTCCTTATAAGTCACTTGTCATCTCTGGCAACAGGACAGCTAGAAACTCATAGAGTCCAGGAGAGCTTTCCAGTTGCCATGGTAACTGACCCGGTGTGGTGCTGGAACTGTCCTCATAGCTAACCAACTATTACAGTGGTCCTTCTTTGGATGGTGTGACCTCAGGAAATTCATTTGGAGTACTTCTCCACTGCCACCTTGAGGTCACTGGGAATAATGCATCCTCCTTCCTCATCACTGAACAGACATTGGCCTGAGGGATTTGCGTGCTCTCTCTGCCTCCCATGACAGGTGCTGCAGCAGGCTCAAGAAACAGCATTGCCTTTATCGCTGGAGCTTAGTCACTCTCGCTGTTCTTACCACGAGGCCAACCTGTCAGCGGAAACATTTGATGTCTTATTGATCGATGACATATCCTAGACACACCATGTTGCCTTCTTTAAAAGAAAAGCTTAGAAGTAAAGCTAAGAAAGAAGTGGAATTACAAATATAGAAAAGAAGAAAATCTCTTTCAGAATCTCTACTCCCATAAGACTGGCCAGGGTTCAAACTTTTAAAAGCAAAAATAAGAATAGTGACCAAGAAATACACAGTTGTATGTGTATGTGTGTAAAAGATGGATAAAATAAGGCATTATTTAATTTCCCTCTGACTTCCCAAACAATTTCATATCATGGACATGAATACTTTCTCATTTCATATGAGTTTTTTTTTTAACCTGGATAACACAAAGTCTATTTAAAACTATTTAACCCTTTATAACCCTGGAATAAACTTCTTTTTCCTGGGTTGTGCCTGGTGGTTGCTGTGAAAATCGAGTGTCTCCTTTTCAGAGTGTCTTTCTTACATAAATGTGTGTCACATTAATGATGAAAATGAATTAAGTTCAATCATACACCTGAAACTAGCTAGAAGAGAATAATTCAAATATTCCTAGCATAAAGAATAAATATTTAAGGTGATGGATATTCCAATTACCCTGATTTGATCTTTACACATTATAAGAATGTATCAAATTATCACATGTACCCCCGAAATATGTACAACTAATATATATCAATTTTAAAAAATCAAGTAAGTTCATTTTGGAAGAAAGGGACACTGATTTCCTCATTCTAATTAGGTGATGTATTGCCCTCTAGTGGTATGATATGCTAAATAGTGCTATAAATGGAATGCAGGATGAATTTGCCTCCATTCATTCTGTGAGTTATTGAACAGCTACTGTGTGCCATGTACAGCCCTGGGCTCTGCCTGGTTACAGCAGCAAAGAAGATAAGCCAGTGTCTTCTCTTCAAGGAGCATATGTTCTAATGGGGGGAGACAGAAAATCAAGACTTAAATAAGAAAAATCTTAGTGATACATGCTCTGCAGAGAACTGAAATAGTTACGTGGTAGAAAGTGGTTGAATAGATACTTTAGATTGAGCCATCTAGAATCTCCTCCCTACAAAGGTGATATTTACCCTTAGATATGAATGCCAAGATAGCTAGCCAAGATGAAGATCGGAGAAGAAACATCTCAGGCAGAAGCAACAGCTAGAGCAAGAAGTTTAAGGCAGAAAAGAGAGGTGTTCAAGGAGCAGAAAGATCAGAGTGGCTGGAGCTTGGCAGTTGGGAGAATGCCACAAGGTGAATTTGGAAAGAGCAGATGATGGCCAGATCATACCGGGCCTTGGAAAAACCAAAGAGAAGTAAGCGGAGGATATCAAGCAGGGAATCACACAATTTGATTCACACTCCTTAAAAACTCTGGCTACTATGTGGAAAACACATCCTGTGTGGAAAACAGAGGAGGAGGAGAAACCGGGTAGGAGGCTGCTATAGTAATCCTCCAGCAGAAATGATGGGGCTCAGCCCAGCATGACATTGGTGGGAATGAAGATAGTTGACAATTTAGATACGTTTTAAAGGTGGTATCAATGGGATTTGTTGAATGGCTTGGATATAAGTAGTGAGGAAAAGAGAGGACTTGAGAAGAACACCATGAGTTTTAATTCAGTAACAGAATGGAAGAAAATTATATATACCAAGATGAGAAATATTGCTTGATGGTTGTGTTTGGGAAGCAAATCAGGTCATGGCTTTCACGGTTAGGATACAAAAGCAGAACAGTTTTTAAAAGAATGTGTTAATAATGATGAGCCAATAAATATAAATATTCACATTTCAAGAGGTCCAAGAGAGCTATAGAATTTATCCAACGAAATCAGGAAGAAGAGCTCCCAGACTGCAGTGTAAGGCACCCTGAACAGCCAGGAAAGAGAATTGAGCACCATGGAGACAAGAGCCAGTGGCTATGAAACCTTCTAGAGTTGTTTATCTCCCAGTTTCTTCTCTGTATTTTTGGAACTGACATTATGTACCATGAGAGATGGTTGCAAGAGTCACAGGACAGTAGAAGTGAAAAACCTTGGAGGAAAAATGAGCCCAACTCCCCTTAAACCCTTCTTTTACAAATAAGGCAGTAAAGCCCAGATCCCAGGGAGTAGAAGGGATGCCAGCGGCCAAGGCCCTCCTGCAATATGCCAGACACTATATGAAGAGCATTGCATGCCTTCCTCATCATGTCTTTGAACAGTCTTGCAAAGTATGCATAAATTTCCATTTCCAGCTAAGAAAACACAGGCTCTGGGAAGCCCAAGGCCCTACAAACAGCTACTGTGAGGGATGAGATGAGAACTCTCATGTTCCAGTGCTCTACGATCCATGCAATGCCGTGCTAACAAAGACGTTTTTTTTAAATGTGAGAAAGGAAGTGAAACTAATGTGGGTCAGTCCTTTTAGAGTGTACTATTCCATCCTTTCACCTATACATGTTGAGGCAAGCCAGATTGCAATGCTTCCGTGAAGCACCCAAGTAAATTCTCCCAGCTAAATTTGGGGATGATGATGATGATGATGATGAGGATGCAGCTGCCATTTACTAAGTGCTTTCTGGTTTTTGTTTGTTTGTTTAAGATGGAGTCTTGCTCTGTCACCCAGGCTGGAGTGCAGTGGCGTGATCTTGGCTTACCACAACCTCTCGTTCAAGCAATTCTCCTGCCTCGGTCTCCGGAGTAGCTGGAATTACAGGTGCACGCCACCATGCCCAGCTAATTTTTGTATTTTTAGTCTCTACTACGTTGGTCAGGCTGGTCTCGAACTTCTGACCTTGTGATCCGCCCGCCTCGGCCTCCCAAAGGGCTGATATTACAGGTGTGAGCGACTGCGCCTGGCCGCTACTAAGTGCTTTCCATGTTCTAGTGTTTCAAACACATTCATTTGCTTAAAGACAACACATCTGCAGTCTATCATCTCTATTTTCCAGATGAAACTAAGACAAAGAGAGGTTAAATTATTTGCCCATGGTCACATCACCACTTTGCTCAGTGAAAAACCTTGATGTGGACACAGGCCTACCTTCTCTTTCTGTCTACATAGCCTTGTTAACAGTTTCTCTTCTCTGGAGTCTTAGTGCCATGGCCCACACAGGCATGTCCTCATCTGTAGCCCTGGGGATACAAGGAATGAGACCATGGCTGTGGTGACCTTTGGGCCACCATTAAGTGTCACAGATAGTATGAAATCCTATCTAACACTGTACTCTGAATGTACAGGATAAGTGAGAAGTGGAAAGAAAAGCAGGTGTGAGCCAGTCATACGATCCCATGGCTACCCTAAGGGCCTGTTAATGTGATTCAGAGATAACTGAGTAACTGATTCTTGCTTCAGTTTCGTGGTTTAGGAGGGAAACAAGACAGTGTTAGCCTTGAGAGACCAAGAACTGAGTGAACGCCTGAGTATGCCATACCACGCTGTGCTCTGTAATCATGCTGTTTATTGCATAACCCCGAGATTATCAGATATATCAGTTCCAGCTGAATATACAGCACTGGCATATATTCACACTAGTTCATATATAGAACTCTCTAATCTCATAAAATTGAAGGACATTTAGTCTTTCTGTGATGCTCAGCTGTAAGGGTATTTTTAGCCCACTCTTCCTTGTGAGGATTTGAGAATCTGAAAACTTGTATCTTTGCCTGCCCTAGATAACTCTGTTATTTATCTTGACTGCAATATTGTTTGGCTTAATCACATGAATTCTGAGTCGTTGGTCTCTCCATCAACCCAAATTTGCTGTTGACATTTGTCCATATAGTCACCTGGCAGATTAGGGATGGCAGGGAGAAGGTGGAGATTTAACGACTTTATTCTAGACTCATCATAGATGAAGGGACCAAGATGGTGTTGCAGGGTTGGGTTGATCAGCTGAGTACTTGTGGTTTGAGATAGCTAAGAGCTTCAGGTATGTAACAAGAAGAACCATTTGTGAATCATGACCTTGGGTCGGGTCCACTAATTTAAAATAGAGATTTTTTTTTTCCCCAAATGAGGGTGAAACTAGCCAAGCCTTAGCTATTGTTTATTGTTGTGGTGAAAATAATTGAGCCAATAGAGGGAGCTAAAGTTGTATAAATGGGACTTCCGGGATTCAGAGTGTTATTGCAAAGAAATTCCCAAATAACTTGAAAGGCGTTTTTCAGGGAATTTGGGGACGCAGTGGAAAAGAGGTGAAGATCAGTAAAAAACTGCTAATAAGAGAGCTGGTGGTAACTGGTGATCACTCCAATATCTAAATGTTGAATTAGAGTGGACTATTATCTAGGTGACTAGGATACAAAAATATGCTCTTTTCTCTCTTTTAATTGGCCATGTTAAAAGGGAATCTTTAGATTTATCAAATCTTTGTATTTATTAAGGCTGAGAGGTGTGATAAATTCAAAATAGTGCAAGCTCTCAGAAAAACAACAGGCAGTAGAGCTTTTAATTAAAGAAACAGGGAATGTGTGGGTGTTAATAAACACTAATTTTTTTGCACATTAGCTCAATTTGGTCAAGAAAATGTTAGATGAGATCTATTAATTTACCTTGGATTGAGTTCCACAATTGTGTAAAAAAGTTCAGCAAGCTGTGAAAAATGGGATTTAGTGATTGAACTTGATATTGCCTTGATAATGCCTTCTTTTCCACCCCTAAGAGAGAGATCCAGCAGGGACCATTTGCTTTTATATGGAATATAATACACTTCTATTGTGTTATCTTAGGACTACATTAATTATTACATGTATGATAAGAAGTAATCTGACCATGATAACTGCTATGGATTGCATGTTGTTGTCCCTCAAAAATTCATATGTTAGAACTTAAGTCCCAAGGTGATAATAGTAATAGGTGTGGCCTTTGAGAGGTGATTAAGTCCTGGGGGCTCCACCGCCATAGATAGGATTAGCACCTTTATAAAAGGGCATGAGGGAGTGAGTTTATCCCCTTCAGCCCTTCCACCATGTGAAGATGTGGCAACGAGGTGCCATCTTGGAAACAGTTTGGGTCCTTACCAGACACTAAATCTGCTGACACCTTGATCTTGTACCTTCCAGACCATAGATCGTGAGCAATAAATGTCTATTTTTTTAAATTATTCAGCATAAGGTATCTTGTTATAACAGCCATAATGGGTGAAGATAACTACCACCATTAGGTTTTTTTTTTTGTAATAACTTTTTATTTTGAAATATTTTAAGACTAACCGTATTTTTGAAATTGGTAGTAAGTGAGAAGAACATTGTTACCCATAGAAGGGGACAGAAAACATGACATCATCTTGTTGGCTGGTAAATATACCTAAATGTAAGGGCTAGTACAAGTCTGAAGCATGTCTGTCTCAGCATATGCTGTGCTAAAGATTCACAGGATAATCCATTGACAGAAAAACAATTGGCTGAGAATAGGATTTTTAATTTCACCCTGAAATGGAAGCAAATGGGCTGAGGGAATTATTTGGATGTTTTAGGCCATTTGTTCTACTATAATAAAATATCACAGACTGGGTAATTTATAATTAATAGAAATTTATGTCTCACAGTTTTGGAGGCTGGAAAGTCCAAGATTTGGTGCCAGTATTTGATGTATGGTGAGAGGTTTGCTGCTGAGTCCTCACATGGTGTAAGGGCAAAAAGGGCCTAAGTCTGTTTCCTTCAGCCCTTTCATAAAGCACTAATCCATTCATGAGGGAGGAGCCCTCATGACTTAATCAATGATGTGGTGTCAATGTGTCACCCAGAATTCACATGGTGGAAACCTAATCACCAATGCAACAGTGCTCAGTGGCACAGCCTTTCGAAGGTATTTAGCTTATGAGGGCTCTACTCTCATGAATGGATTAATACCACTATAAAAAGGTCTGCAGGAGAGGTGTGCTCCCTGTTTGCCCTTTTGTCTTCTGCCATGTAAGGATGCTACAAAAAGGCTCCATCAGATGCTGGTGCCTTGATCTTAGACCGATCAGCCTCCAGAACAGTGAGAAATAAATTCCTGTTTTTGTCAATTACCCAGCAGCACTGTTATAGCAGCACGAAACTGACTAAGATAGTTCCCAAAAGGCTGCACCTCTTAGTACCACCATGATGGAGATTAAGTTTCAACGTGAATATTGGAGCGAGCAACTTCAAACCACAGCACTGGATATTGGAGAAGTCATCCCATATCTGGGTGCACTCTGGGTATTTGTTTTGTCAAATGTCATATTAAAAACCCTGCTTTTAAGTAAGGAAAAAAACGGAAGATGCCAGTGGGTCCTTATAAGCTTACTGATCTTATAATTTTGGTAGTGTGCATAATAGAAACCCTTCAGATTCAAGACTCTGGCAGAAACCAGGAGGGGTGTTACTTATGAGATTTTAGAACTTGAACCTTACCTAATGCAGCTGCCTGTCACTCCACTTTTGAAAGCATTTTCTGCTTCTGACTACTGGTTAAGACGCCATGTCCTATAAAAGAACATTAAATAATTCTAAGACCAGAAATTCCCAAACTGTCCTTGGTAAGATTTGACAGATTTTTCGATACTGGAGGAGCAGCTCAAGAAAGGTTAGTGACAAGATAGAAAAGGTATATTAAAGAATATACAAAAGAAAGTGAGCTGGGAGTGGACCATGGGACCCGTAGCTGGTAGCTACAGCCCTGGAGCCAAAACTGTCTTCACCATAAGGTTTGCTTCTGGCAATAGGGATTTGTGAATAGGCAAGAGTATGAATCCAAGAAAGCATGGCTAAGGCCAAGTTTAGGTCATTGAGCACAGTGCTCAATTAACTGAGAAGCATTATGGAAGTCTGTGACCATCCTCTAAGACCATGGGCTAAGTAGAAAGTGTTCTGGTTGACTCTATATTTTCCAACACAAAAACACCTCTCACAAAAACGATGGCTTGGTTCATACCTACCATTCTGTATGTTTTTCTTGGGCCATCTGTAACCAAGCCCTCATAATCTGGAAGGCTTTTGTGGTACCCTCACAGTATGCTACCATGTACTGTTGGATTATTCTTGTAATTATGTAATTATGACTACTGATAATAATAGCAAACAGTTATAGAGTGCTTATCATATACCTGGCACTATGCTAAGCATTTTACATCTCTATATATGTTATATATAGGATTGACTAACTCTGGCAAGTCACCGATTTTCAGAGAAAATTGACTACTCTCTCAGAGATAATAAAGCAAAGATCTCTAAACAACTTTTGAAAAGTGGGGAGAGGGAGGGAATAAGAAAGGGAGGAAAAAGTGGAGTATTAGTAAGGTATTAGTCAAGATGTTTGGGTTACACATTATAAAAACTTCAACCAAAGGCAGTATAGGTAGCATATAAAATGTGCTGGCTCATGTAACTAGAAAGGGAAGGGGTAAGCCATTCCCCTAGAGGACAAGTTCCCAGATTCTGCTTAGGGTCCTGTGACACTGACAGCAGGGAGGAATGCCTCTGAATGAAAGCAGGTGGAGCCATTCCAAAAGTCCACAGGTCTATCCATAAGGACTCTACCCCAATTCCTCTGCAGATGAGAGTGCAAAGCACGAACTCAGGTACTCCTCAAGAGCTACCCACATAGAGGGGCAAAGATACCTCTCTTATTTCCATGAGAGTAGGAAAAGCTGCAGGGTACCCAGAAAGTTAGAGCAGGCTCCAGGTAGAGAGAGGGCCTACAAGCTTGCGAGGAGCTGGTGGTGTTTTGTTGCACAACTCCAGAGGGCACCATTTCATTATATTCTTTGTGAATGACACTCCTGGGTATTTGAAGGAGTGGCCCTGTAACAGCCATGGCAGAAGCAAGAGCAGAAGCCAGCGGACATGACTACGGACCCAGCACTAACTAGAAACTTTAACTGATCCCTAAGCAAGCCCATGAGGTCCTGGATCTCTGCAAGGGAACAGAACACAATGTGAGAAGCCATTGCCATTTGGAGACCTAGTGATCTTAATGGAACTGAGAAAGTAGACAGAATCAATATCTATTCTAGTCAGTAGCCATGGTCCTATTTGCTCCCCACCCCTCAGGTTGGGCCAGGGGAACTGAAGGTTATATTCCTCTTCTAAGTCCTTGGGAATAGAGATTCTAACATCAGTGAAGGTGACCAATCTTGGAATTGATGCTATTGACAGAGGAGGAAAGAGAGCCAAAAAGGGCACTGTGTAAGGTTGACATTACTCACAATAATGCCTAAGAACAGAGGAAACATTTTATAACCATGACACAGACAGTCATAAGAAAACAAATGAAAAAGCGGTAGAGCAGATCATAAACTTCCCCATGCAGCAAGTGTTTTTATAATAATAATAATAATGAAATATTATAGGCATATTCTTTTTATTTTGTTTTATGGCTGTAATCAGATGACATACCAAGATCGCACTGAGTGCCACAGTCAGACTCTAGCCCTGTGTCAGCCAAGCATTTGGTGATTAATGTTCTTGGCCCAGAGTAAATTGCACCCTTTCTCTAAATTCAAATTTTTTTTTGGCATAAAACTTTGGAAACTAGGTTTAAAATTCTCCACAATGACCATCTTGTCTATTCTCAGGCTAGTCATACAATTCATAGCTAACCTAAGATTAACTTTAAAACCAGGCAGAAACAGTAAAGGTCATCCACTCCAAGCTTTTTTTTTCTTGCTTCTTTCTTTCCTTCCTTCCTCCATCCCTCCCTTTCTTCTTTCTAATGAATTCACTAATATATTTTAAATTGTACTTTGATTATAAAAGTAGTATATATTAATATTTAAAAATTGGAAACAGGAGAGAGATCCAAGATGGCCGATTAACAACAGCTCAGGATTGTAGCTCCCAATGAAAGCGCAGAGAGCGAGCGGATGCTGCAATTTCAGACGAATTTCTGTTGTCCACAAACTGGGAGCTACCCAGTGGAGGAGCCACACGGGTCGCCAGCGCAACTCTTTTGGCCAGCGCGGCTGTTTTGCCGGCGCCCCGGCACGGCGCAGCGCTTCTCAGTGTGGAATATACGGGACTGGGTGCCCTTTGAGTCGGGCTCGGCTGGTCCCATCCCCACAAGGAGAACAGCAATTGGAAGCACTGAGGACTGAGAGTTTCACAGTAAGCACAGCTGAACCCGGGAAGGCCACGCTCTGTGGGGAAAGGGCGTCCGCCAAAGGAAAACCAAGAAACAGAAAAAACTTCATCACCAACAAGTCGGACATCCACTCAGACCCAATCTGAAAGTCAGCAATTACAAAGACGACAGGTGGATAAATCCACAAAAATGGGAATAAACCAGTGCAAAATGGCTGAGAACACCCGAAATCAGAATGCCTCTCCTCCTACAGGGGATCACAGCTCCTCATCAGCAAGAGAACAAGGCATGACGGAGAATGAGTGTGATGAATTGACAGAATCAGGCTTCAGAAGGTGGATAATAAGAAACTTTTGTGAGCTAAAAGAACATGTACTAACCCAATGCAAAGAAACTAAGAACCTTGAAAGAAGATTTAATGAAATGCTAATGAGAATGGACAACTTCGAGAGGAATATAAATGAATTGATGGAGCTGAAAAACACAACACGACAACTTTGCGAAGCATGCACAAGTTTCAACAGCCAAATTGACCAAGCAGAAGAAAGGATATCAAAGGTTGAAGATCAACTCAATGAAATAAAACAAGAAGGCAAGATTAGAGAAAAAAGGGTAAAAAGGAATGAACAAAGTCTTCAAGAAATATGGGACTATGTGAAAAGACCTAATCTACATTTGATAGGTGTCCCTGAATGTGACGAAGAGAATGAATCCAAGCTGGAAAATACTCTTCAGGATATTATCCAGGAAAACTTCCCCAACTAGCAAGGCAG
>CAUYLG010030316.1:0-46683 GCA_963573385.1 Cacajao melanocephalus | reverse complement strand
TTCCTGTCCAGTCTATCATCGATGGGCATTTGGGTTGGTTCCAAGTCTTTGCTAATGTAAACAGTGCTGCAATGAACATACGTGTGCATGTGTCCTTATAATAGAACGATGTATAATCCTTTGGATATATACCCAGTAATGGGATTGCTGGGTCAAATGGAATTTCTATTTCTAGGTCCTTGAGGAATCGCCACACTGTCTTTCACAATGGTTCAACTAATTTACACTCCCACCAACAATGTAAAAGTGTTCTTATTTCTCCACATCCTCTCCAGCATCTGTTGTCTCCAGATTTTTTAATGATAGCCGTTCTAACTGGCATGAGATGGTATCTCAATGTAGTTTTGATTTGCATTTCTCTAATGACAAGTGATGATGAGCATTTTTTCATGTTTTTGAATTTTTATATGGCACATTTATCTTAACTAATATAGAGGGATGTGAACGTATTTTGATAAGTAAGAAAGAATTCAGTTGGAAAATCATAGCTAAAACTCTGCAAGATTTAGAAAAAAAAATTATAGCTTTAAAAAAATCATAATGCCTAAAAACAACTTTTGTTGTATGCAAAAAAGCAATATATCTTCCTCAGGAATTTGTCACCTATATTTTTAAAATTCATGAAACTCTCTTTCTTTGTAAAAAGAAAGAAAAATTGATTGCTATCTTCCTATCTGTAAAACTTTTTAATATTGTATTTCTTAAGAAATAACTTAATGATGGTGTAAAAATCTGATTTTAAGGCCAAGTGTGGTAGCTCATACCTGTAATCTCAGTACGTTGGGAGGCAGAGGTGGATAAATTGCTTGAGTTCAGAAGTTCAAGACAAGCCTGGGAAATGTAGCAAAACTCTGTCTCTACAAAAAATTAAAAAAATAAACCAGATGTGGTGGTATGCATCTGTAGTCAGAGCTACTTAGGAAGCTGCGGTGGGAGGGTCACTGAGCCCAGGAGGTCGAGTCCACAGTGAGCTGAAATGGTGCAACTGCACTTTAGCCTATGTGATGGAGCAAGACCCTGACCTAAAACAAAGCAAAACAAAACAGATTTTACTAGAAATATCTGAATTTATTCCTAATATGATATCATATGGGAAAAAAATAAATCTTATTTATTTAGCCATGTTCCAAATAATAATATCACTGAAGAACAGAAGCAAATAAGGTTCAAAAATGTGGTATAAGCTTAGCAGTCTTTGTTCTCATACAAAAATAAACTTTAGTAGTATGTACTTAGGGTTTTTGTTATTCTGTCTCCTGGTAATTGAGTATGTGCCATAGATCCACAATATGTTTTCAAATTTATCATGAATATTTCCTTTTGGCCTTTTGGCTGAGATCAAGTGTTATATGCTCTCTCTAGGGAATCTAGCCTGCAAAGCCAAGTAATAGACTGTTATCTAATAAGCTTTTAGCATCTTTTAACTAAAATGATGGTAACCAATATTATGCTAAGTGTTGTATTATTTATGAGCAACCTATTGCTCATAAAAGATGTTCAAAGCATCAGCTACAAAGAATCTTCATCATTTTCAGCTATGTCAGACAGTAACCACACTCCATATTTTTTTTTCATCCTTTTACTTCTTTCTCATCTTCCTTCTCAATTACTTGATTTGGTATTATAACTCAGCTAAGTATACCTTAAAGCCATAAATTTTATTGGTTAGTGTATTAGTATTTCCTTTATTTTCTTTCTAACATCAGAATATTAATGGAACACCTAATGTATTCATATTAGCAGTTTTTACAGATTCCTTATGAGAAAGGTAACTGTATATCATATGCTGTTTTCAAAGCTTACTTTAAAACAGTTTCTTAGTAAATAGTCCCATGAATAAGTACATCAGGCATGTGTTGGGATGGGGGGTATATATGTCTCCACAGGGTCCCAAAGAAAATAGAATAAAGTTTTATTTTTTATGGGTTCCCATATCTCAGTAAATTGTTTCCACAGCAAACTGACTTTCTGGTCTCTACTCTGTCTGTTCAGGTTTTGCCCTCATCCAGCTATCTGTACTCGGGTATAACAAATTAATATATATTCCTCTATGCTATCCAGAGACTATTAACTCTTCACTCACTATTTATTATTTATGCTTTGTAAGAAAAATAGATTTTATTGGCGAGAAGAAGAGAAAATATGCCCAATTAAACAAATAAAATATATTTGCTCTCATCCTTTTTGATAAGGTTGCCATTTTACATAATCCTAGTCTATGAATTGTAATGAGAAGTTGTTTTATTGGGAACTCCAAATTAGCACTTTAAAAAAGATCATATGTAGCCAACATTGACTATTGGCCACTCACATTTCTCCTTTTTTCTACTATTAAAGCTGCCTACTTACAGTTATCATCATGATTAATGTGATTTTCCCGAAGGATGGTGGAACAGAAAGACAAAGAAATTGGGGTGTTATTGGAATCTTGGAGACTTTACCAACCTTAGACTGTGTCTCTTCAGATTTATCATTAGGTGCACAGATTTCTCGTCAATTTTGTTTAAGTCACTCTTTTTTAGGAATCTGAACTCATAGTGAAATAGGATCAAATACTTTCATCTCCCTAAAATATTGATATTTTCAAAAGTATTTTGGAAGAACAATGAGTTAAATATGTAAAAAACAGATCATTATCCCTAATCAATTACCTTAGATTCTGCAATTGGAATTTTCAGATTTATGATACATGAAACAAGCTACTTTGTGGTTTCAATTATTAGCTCTTATTAAAATATTTAGTAATACAAAATAACATTAGCCTATACAATTTCATGAAACAGGAGCAATTTATTTCTTGTCCAAAATATCTTCAGGTCCCAGCAGGTAATTTAAAACACAGAGTGCTCTAAATAAATATTTGTAAATAGATGAGTAGAATATTGAAAAGATGAACAAACCCAGGTTATCCCCAACCATCTACAAAACGGATCAGGTGTGGATCATTCTTTTTTGATGTTAAAGGATTTTGTGCATGAATTCTTCTCTTGGGCAAGTTCAACAAGTGGTAACCAGAGGTAGTTATTCTTAAGGCAAGGGGTTTAATTTTCAGAAGTGTCTTTCTACCTACCTCCCTTCCCCTTTCTTGCCTCTTCCTCCTTCCCTCTCCCTCGCTCTTTGCTTTTTTTCTCTCTTATTTTTAATTTTCTTGATACTTTTTACCAGCCCATTTACTTAATGCACCCAGTCTCTATCTTTTCTGTATCTCTCTGCAATAAATAAAATCTGACATTTTGAACCATGGAGATATTGAGAATGAATACATATATGCATTGCTTCTTCATGAGAAAAATAAATCTGCTGAATTGTTTTCTAATAATAGGTGCCTTTTTCTTTATCTACCTTAACTTTCTTTCCTATGAAAGAATAAATACATTTTTACTAATTATTTTTACTGATTAGTTCACATGGTCTGACTCTCATATAAGCTTGGAGGTAGAATCAAAGTATCTTTTTGTACTAGAATATTACCATTTAAACCCAGTTGAAAGAAACATAACAACATGCAGAGGTACAGAATGATTTAACCATAACTCCAAAGTAATAGTATTGCACATCTCACCAAAGGTATTGATTTTCAATACCTTTCTAAGTGCAGGAAAAGTGGATTAAAAATATTGTAGTCTGTTAAAAAAAAAGTCAGAAAAAAAATGACAAAGTTTACTGATCCTAGGTAGATTAATTTCAACTACTCCTCTTCTTATCTTTAGCTTGATCTTGAGCTTAATATCATATTGACCTCTTCCTAGGTCTCTGGTCATCTAGATAAAGTTCTGAACTAGAATTTCTGTAAAAATTTCTGCTGTATTTATTAGTTTCTCTTAGGAGGAATACTGCACAGATTGGGAAATAAAAGTCTGTCCTTTGGATTCACTGAAAATCTTTGCTCTTATAAACATTTCTGTGATTGACCTTAGTTTATCCTTGAAACATACTAACAACCTAACTGAAAAGTGTTTAGGGGGCTCTGTTGAATTAAAATATGCATGTATATGTGTATATTTCAAGAATTTCCCTTTGACTTCACAATGTCCTAGA
Organism: Cacajao melanocephalus; assembly: GCA_963573385.1. Lineage (NCBI taxonomy): Eukaryota > Metazoa > Chordata > Mammalia > Primates > Pitheciidae > Cacajao > Cacajao melanocephalus. The sequence goes on along the minus strand of CAUYLG010030316.1, from coordinate 42,645 downwards.
GTCCAGTAGTCCAATCTCTGGTTGCAGTTTCATTTCTGTATTAATATTTATAGCATATATAGCAAATATGTTTAAAAGAGGTTGTTTAAAATCATACCCATCACACAACCCTGAATTACTCACAAGAAGGATATTATATTGGATTGGAAGGGATCGGCTGTGACATTATAAACTCTAACATCAAGATAACCTTCTCTGAGAGATTGAGTCTCAGAAAAACTGCCTGAGCTCAGGCTTGAGGAAGTGAATACAAACTACATTAATTTTAGAGGCAGCAATGCTGTTTCCTAACTTCTGTAGGTGCTCAACATAAAATTACTACTGCTTTTTATTTTAATGTTTAAAACTCCCTTTCAGTTTTGCAAATGCATAGTTTCCTTTCCAGAAAGTAAAATTCAATTTGGTGATAAATATATATAACATAATAAAATTACATGTTGGGCTGTTTATGCACAACATATATAAAATGTTTGGAGGGGAAAACAGTATTACAGAAGGTAAATCTCAGGAGGTAAGAGTTTGAGTAGCACTCAAGGAAGTTTCAGTGTCATCTGCATTTTTGCAATTTTTATTTTATTGAGATCCATACTTATATGTATTCTTAATTTAATTTATAATTAACACGTTATATATTAAGGTATAAACATGCATAAATTATACATATCAATATATAGCTTATATAAACATAAACATAATCATATCTGAGAATTGGAAGGAAACTTAGAGATCATTTGTAGCACATTTGTGACAGAAAATCTCTGGTTCTGATAGGTAGAAGGGGAGCTGACCTAGAATTGACACCATTTTTACTAATATTTCTCTACTTTAAATATAAAACAAATATACCTTAAGTCAACTGATGTACAGTAAACTATACTTTACCTCTATACATTTTTAAAAGTTGTTGAAAATGATTCATTGGAAAATAAAATACAACTTGCTAATACTGCAGTTCCTTAAATATTTTAATATTGAAATATATGACTAGCATTTTAACATAGAAATAAAATATTTATATTTTAATATTGCAAATTTGTTTCTCTTCTTATGATCCCTTTCTTTATTTGACATTAAAATATAGATTTTTACATGTATAAATATAGCATTTGACACATTTATTTTGCTATTAAAATATGACTTTACAAATGTTTTCCATGCTATTATGTGAATTTGGTTTATAAAAATATTAATATATGGTAATCATAAGTACTGAAAATCATAGTTCAAATAGGTAGAAAACATACGTAACAGATTATGTCCACCATATGTATAGGTATATGGTTTTATTTTTATATTTATTTCAGCAGTCTGAAATAAACAGAAACCAAATCCAAGAAAATTTAACTGAGGGAGAAACACTTGGAATTAAAATTTATACATCTTCTATCGATAATTTGATACAACTATCCATAGAACAAAACGGGTTTGTTGAGAATTACCTTTCTACTACTAGTACAATACAAAATCTTGTAGATTTTGGAAATAATTTAGATGAAAGAGAAGCATAGAGAGTGACACATGGCTCAGCCAGTAAGTCAAATAACAGCAGGAAATAAACAGAAAAGAAAATCTCTTCATAGAAGCCTAAAAAATGCATGTGCTGTCCTTTGTAGGGACATAGATGAACCTGGAAACCATCATTCTCAGCAAAGTGACACAAGAACAGAAAATCAAACACCACATGTTCTCACTCATAGGCAGGTGTGGAACAATGAGAGCACATGGACACAGGGAGGGGAGCATCACATACTGGAGTCTGTGAGGGGGGGAACTAGGGGAGGGACAGTGGTGGGGAGTTGGGGAGGGATAACATGGGGAGAAACATCAGATATAGGTGATGGGGAAGAAGGCAGCAAACCACATTTCCATGTATGTAACTATGCAACAATCTTGTATGTTCTTCACAGGTACCCAAAAACCTAAAACGTAATAAAATATATATTAAAAAAATACATGTGCATTTTCTAATAAAGGAAGATTCTGGTCCCATTTTTAATCAGTATCTTGATTACACATTATAATTGTAGACGCATATATATTATTTGCTAATTATGGTAGAAAATGTGAAACAAAGTAACAAGTAAAATTATTTAGAAGAGGATTGGCTCTCCAAAAACAAGCATGTAAGTTTAAAAAATGATTGCTTCTTTTAAAGCAAATGTTTTTGTTGGAAAATAAAATCAAAGCCAAACCAACCTGGATTTTCTTGATTCAGTCACCTCAGGAACATATAAACCACTTCAGAAAAAAAAACAAAACAAAAAGAAAACACAATTTTTATTTGGAGAAAGAAAAGGCAACTATCTGCAGAAATGTAGCTAATGAATTAGCTAGAAAGCAAGAACATTCCCTTGTTTTCAGTTAACTATAGAAAATCATTTCTGTTGCAGAATAATTGTAATGTCACTAATTTCTGTGCTAAGTTGCTGGAAGGCTGAAGACAGAGTCTAAAAGATGAAAGTGCTGAGTCTCTATTTCTTAAGACAGTTGATGAATGTAAAAATTAACTCTTTATTAACATTGGTCTATATCATGAGGTCTGCATATATCATTGAATATGTGACAATTAGAAGGCATAATCAAATGGAAAATATCAGCATTTATTCTAAAGTAATATTGTTTTATTAAAACTGTATCTTTGACAACTATTTAATTGGGTCTCTGCAAAACTGTTTATATATCATTTTGTAAATAAATACTTTTTGATTAGATCATAAGATGGTTCTTATAAATTAATATTACTGAAATTTTTATTCCAAATTAATTAGTAAAGGTTAATTCACTATAACAGATTTAAAAAAAACTTCACAAAGTTTTAAATAATACCAGTTTTACATTAGTTCATCAAAGCCTTGAAACTGAAGTCTAGTGGAATATCAGCAATGGTTTGATCATTTCCCTTTATCCAATTTGTAACCTCAAAGTATAGCTATAGAGGTACATCTATGAAAGGTAAAATATTACACAATAGTGTAATGCTTTTGCAAATTCACTCAAACTTTCAACATCGGAAATACATCAATTTGATTTTGCAGTGTTAATAAGAATAAAAATTTTGATGGAGTGCAGTATTATTTTAAAATGCATTTACTAAATTAAAAAACTAATGGATTCGAAATATACTTGGAACTTATTGTGCAGACGTAATTTATTTTATTTTATTTTTATTTTTATGCTTCAAATTCTGGGGTACATGTGTAGAACGTGCAGGTTTGTTACATAGGTATACACGTGCCACAGTGATTTGCTACATCCATCACCCCATCATCTACATTAGGTATTTCTCCTAATGCTATCCCTCCCCTGGCTCTCTATCCCCTAACAGGCCCCAGTGTGTGATGTTCCCCTCCCTGAGTTCATGTGTTCTCGTTGTTCAACACCCAGTTATGAGTGAGAACATGCGGTGTTTGGTTTTCTGTTCTTGTGTCAGTTTTCTGAGAATGATGGTTTCCAACTTTATGTCCCTGCAAAAACATAATTTATAACAGCATCAAAAAAAGCTTTAATCTTTTTTGTAACTATCAATGAAATAAAATATAAAAATTTACATATTTTTTATTACATATTTAGTTGGCCTAAACTATAATATTTTTGTAAACAACTGGTTTTTAAAACCAAATAGACTTCAGCATGGCATCCTGTACTTTCTCTGTTTGCTGCTTATCAAAAATTCAATTTTAGAAATGTTAACCAAAAAAACTTTGATAAATCAAATTTTAGTGAGATTCTGAAACTTCTTGAAAAGTTTTTAATCTAAATTGTAGGTGTATGTGGTTTAAAATAAGTTTAAAATATTTAATCAAATTATTTAACTAATGAAGATCAAAACTTTAACATGTAAAGCTTTTATAAAATAACAGAAAGAAAACTTAGAAATTCCCCATGTTTACTGACACCACTAATAAATTGCAGTAGTCCTTCCCATGGAGCCAAAGTACATCCTTGGAATCTTTGTCCATACAGGAGTCTAAGCAGCTATGCCCAATCAGCTGGGGATGTCACATGATGAAAAAATCTGTTTGCTGTTCCTGCTTTGTTGTTTGCTTTTTGTATGCTATTGTATATTGGTATCAGAGGTACATGAAATTTACAAAATGAAAAAAAAATTCAGCATATCCTTATAAAATTAAAAGAACTGAAAAAAAATAAAGCTAGAAATGCTCAAATTTAAATAACTAAATAATACAGTTAAATTTAAGAGAGATGGAGTCTTGCTAGGTTGCCCAGACTGATCTTGAATGCTTTCCTCAAGTGATCTTCCTGTCTTGGCCTCTCAAAGTGTTGAGATTACAGGCGTGAGACATTGCTCCTGACCTATAAATGCTTTACAGAAAATTTCAAAATGAGGTTAGAATCTTTTGATAGAGCTCATATATTCAGTTATATTTCTATTCTTAGCAAAATGTAATAAATTAAGAAGGCCTGATTTGTCCTAAATCACAAAAAGTTGTCTTTATGATACATTTAATGTTACAGCAAATTTAGGTTTCTATTTTTTTCAGTATCTAATTTAGGCATAAATTTGGTATAACATTAAATGTGTCATAAAGACAACTTTTTGGAGACTTTTATTCATAAAAATATTTATCAAATAAATGTACTCAAATTGTGGAGTATACGTAAACATTTACTTAAATATTTTAGATAAAATGTTTAAATAATTTTATTTTAAATAAATTAGACTTTAGAAAATCCTCATTTTACTTAGTTTGTTCTGAACTTATCAGTCATGTCAGCTTCTAGATAAACAATATTGTTTCAATTGAAAATGTTATGCTCTACCAAAATGTGTTAATTAAAGATGCATCTTTCTCACCCATACTCTTATAACCTTTCTACTTCCTACTTCTTTGAGTTCAATATTTTTAGATTCCTCTTATAATCAAAATCATACAGTATTTATCTTTCTATGCCTGGCTTATTTCACTTAGCATAGTATCCTTCAGGCTCACACATGTAGTCATAAAGGACAGAATAAAATTTGATTTTTAAATGGAACTATTTCATAGGTTAGAAGTTTAATAAATCAATGAAGCAATAAATATTTCAAAAATTATATACAAGTTTTGCTATTTTTGGTACCTTTCCAATATCTAAAATGTTATGGATTGTACAAAAATTTATGTACTTACCCTATGATTGAGGGTATACACAAAGAAGCCTAACTGGCAACTGTAAGACATATTTAAATTCACGTTAAACTTATTTAGTCATATGAAATTATAAGAAAGTAAAGATAACACGACAACCTTTGGCAATTAAAGTTAAAAATTTTATTGAGCTTAATATGATTTTATTCATAACCATTCCAGCTTACCACATTAAAAAAATCTGGCACTTTTCTCTTTTTGAATTTGTCCATGTCAAAGGGAATTGTAATAGTAAATATATAGCTAGCTCTTTGTTGCAAAAATAAAATAGAATACAAAGTACTATGTTTAAAAAATTAATGCTCATTTTGCAATCTGAATTGTATTCTAGATGCAAAATATGGTTGTTGTGAGAATAACTTGGGATTCAGCTATTTGAAATAACTTGTATATAAATAAACATAGTAATTAATTAGACTCCAAAGCATCTTTCACCTGAAAGATTTAAAACTTTGCACATTTGTCAAAAAGCAATATTTTCCACACTAAGAAGATCAGCATCAGGACAGTGTTGGTGATTCTCCACTAAAGGACAAAGAACTTAAAGGCCATCTCTGAGCTCATACACCAAAAGGGGAAGAAGAGACACAGAGATAATTTTTTCCTGCCACACCCTGTTTACCTGTGAAGCCAAATATTTAAGCACCAAATCTTTTGGGTGCCTCTAAAATATTAAAGTAGAAGACTTATTGGCAGAGAGGCCAAAGGCATTGGGGATGTAAAAACTGAAGTGCACCATCCATTTGAAATGCAATGAAGACTGTGCAGCTTGCTGATGGTGATGGATGATGATAGTTGATCGCTAGGCACTAGCCATTTGGCTGAAAAGCAAATTGGGAATGCAAGGCAAACTCAGAGCTGGGAAGGCCATCGAAATAAATAAGTAAAAAGAAAGGACATTAAAAGACAATAGACTGTTAGGATTAACGCTTGTAATAAATGATGATGTCAGTAATAAATTAAGGTTGCTTATGCCATGAATAGAATTCCAGAGAAGAAAACAGATTGAAAAACCCAGAAGTATTAATGACTAGAAACCAGTTTTCAAAGTACTAACGGTTAAAATGAAACCTTCTATAAGAAAGTCATAGTCAAAACTTAGGTGACACCAGAAGATATAGCTTAATAGCTGTTTTCAGTAATTCTTCAGATGCCTGTGGAAGTTGAGGGCTGCAAGAAAGATATATATTGGAGAGAATTAGGGTAAAATGTAGTCAAAGTCCAATAGTTAGAGTTGAATTTCACATGTCTTTTCTGGAGATATTTATCTTTTATTTTTAATTTTTGCTTCACTTATTTATTTATGATGACTGATTTGCATAAATAAATGGCATTTGGAAATGAAAAGGCTTTTGTAATTCCACAAAAATTTATCTAAACACATGAAAATAACACTATTTTTGTTAAATCTGCTGCCTAGAGATGTTGCAGAAAGTGAACTCATTGTGTTTGAAAAGTTAAAAAAAAAATTTGTGACAACTATAATTTAATACTAAAAGAATTAAAGAAAAAACAAGAGCTAGCATTATTTTTCCCAAATACAAGGCTATATGGTATGTCAACATTGTTGGTTAATTGATCTACAAAAGCATTTCTCAAATTGTGAGAAAGATTAAGGGGTATAATTAATAGGTTTTTAAATTTTTATTTTAAAACTATAGTTATGAAACAGTGTGCATCATTATTAACTCAGTTTTGTCCCCAAAAACTCAGATGTTTAAGCTGTAATACCTAATGTGACTGTTTTACAAAAGTTAACACATTCGAAAAAGTAAGTTCTTATGAAAAGAAAAATAATTCAAAGAACACAATGTAACAAGTTGTCACTAGGGCAACTTCCAGATATCCTGTAGAAGAACATAGTATTTTTTTTGAACACAGATTATGATGTAATAAAAATACTTTGCAACCGTGTGTCTTAGTTTGCTAAAGCTGTCATAACCACATGCCACAGGTCAGGTGGAATAAAAAATATGTTTGTTTTCTCACAGTCCTGGAGACTAGACATTAATGATCATCATGTATGGATTTGGTCCTGAGGCCTCTCTCTTTGGCTTGGAAATGGCCTTCTTATTGTTTCCTTTACTTATCCTTCTCTGTGTGCACATTGATGGTGTCCTTTCCTTTTCTTCTAAGGACACCAGTCATATTGCATTAGGGCCTTTCCCCTATGACTTCACTTGACCTTCGTTAATTCTTTAAATGTTGTATCTCTAAATGCAGTCACATTGAGTTTACCTTTAATGAGGTATATATTGCTTTCACTAAACTGTCATGCTTACCACCCACTCTGGCCTCAACGTTTCACATATGTTGTCCAAGATACCACAGAAGGTATTTGGTTTCATTCATTCATTATGTCAGTAAGTCAGGTGATAAGTTAACTAAATTTTGACTTACGTGTACCTATGTGGTGGGCTTTGTATTAGAGACTGATGAAAAAGCAAAATTCTTGCCTTTAGAAAGCTTTCTGCCTAGTGTAATAACTTAGTAAAGTTATTGTTTCAATTTCATTAGTTGATTTTAGAGTCTTCAAAAATAAAATAAAATCAATGTGTATCCTCAATAATTAGTTCCTTCTTAAGTAGGGTGGGTTTTATGTCTAAACTGCCCTCCTAGGTAAATGAGTGCCTGGAGGCAAATGCTCCTATATGAGGATGGGGGATTGAAGACCCTGGGTCGGGCACTGGGGCAAGATTTCAGCAGTCCTCAGTTTGTATATCATCAAACCCAAAGACATAATCAGACAAATTAAGAGTCAAGTAAATAATCCCAAGTGAAGTTGCATCTAAGGAGAAAAAAATAAAAACCAAGTAGCAAGAACAAAAAAAAAAACCAAAAGAAGAAGATAGCAGAACAGGACAAATTGGATTCAGAAGGTAGGAAAGAAGGTACAGTCTAGAAAAGAAGCAAGCAAAGAACGAAACAAAAAACAACAACACATTTTTTCAATGAGCTAGAATGTAGCATCGAGGCTTATTACATGCCTGCAAATTCACCAGTAGACGTGGAGAGAGCTTGGAAGACATTAAGTAGGCTCAGAGAGCATTCCTATATGATAGTTAAGTCCTAGGGACAAGATGTAAATGTCTATTCATAACGTTCTTAAATAAAGAAGCAAAGGCTGAATACAGTTAAAAGAAACATTTAACATTGAGAATATATTTCCTTCCTCTACTAAAACAGAAGCAAAATATAATAAATGTATAGCTTTTGCCTTATAACCTTTATTTTATTTGGTGCTTTTGTTTTAATTTTTCAGATGACTCAAAATCCCACGATATTTATAGTAGCATTTAGTTTTTATCCAATATGTATTTTTTTCTATAGACTTACTCATCCTTTAGCATGTGTGCTCATTTGAACCAATACAGAAACAATCCCTTTTGTGTATTACATGCCTCCACCCTCTAAATGTTTGCAGCCTGGAATTTGTGTCCACTGAAGGATCCGGTGTGGACGCAGGCAAGCCCTTGTAGTGTATGTACATTACGCTTTAGGCTTTGTTTTTTCCTCACTATGTTTCCTATGTTTTTTGTCTAATTCGAACTATAATTCCCTGTTAAGACTCTAGAGTAGACTGCTTGACTGAGGTCACAGAGTTGATTCTGAGGTATAGGGAGAGAAAGAAACTTTACTTCCCACCAAGAAACTCCACAAACCTTGGCTCTCACAGACTCTTTTCAGTCTTTACAATACAAAACATCTTGACCAAAAAATTCCTTAATTTCACCTTCCTACCAGATGCGTACACTTTTTATGTTTTTTTCCAGCTTCCCAGTAGAAATGGAATAATATTTCACAATCCAAAAAGATGATAACTCTGTATTTAACTTTGTTTATTCTCAATAGCTGAATGTATGCTGCTCTGTTCTGCCCAATAGTGTCTCTGAGCCCATTTGCTATTAAAGGTAATTTAATTAAGTTCAAGTTGCTATTTCCCCTTGTAAACTTAGAGTGCACTGACAATTGTAACTCAGAGCGGGGACACCCAACAGCTTACCCTCCTCAAATCCTTTATTCTTTGGCTTCTTCATCCCCATCGGCCCCCTGAAGTTTCCAGTGGGACTCAAAACTGACCTCCCTGATTCCACCAACACAACAGAAGGTGAAGACCTTAAAAAATGTGAGAAATAATCTCAGTAAAGTGATTTTTATTAGCTATCTTTTGGTTTCATGCAATACATTGATAATTATGTACATGCTTTTACCTTTTGAACTGTTTTAATTAACATCATTATTTCTGAATTGAGGATACTCCAAACAAAATTAATGCTTCTGTCAGACACAAGTTAAGTACTTTGCTCTTTTGAAAATTATTTTTATTATAAAGGACATTCTAATAAAATATTTTATAGAGATGCAAAAAACAAGAATAATCAGAGCAATACAAATGAAAGAACAGAGAGCATCTTCTCTCAAGGCATTTGTTCTTGACCTAAGAATCATGTAGTAAGTGTGTCTATCACAAAGGACTATGCAACAGAATCTTTTTAGTGCAACATTGAACCTGTGCATCTCAGGACTAATTCTTTAAACTTCAGGAAAGCTTGTAATAAGATGCTGTGTTTGTGTATCTGTGTGTGTGTGCACGGGCACAAACGCTCACACGGGAGGTACATGTGCATGCTCATATCTGCTGACTAATCTATGAACTCTCTAGCACTGCCTTTGTTCCCTTGTATTTTAGATTGCTGAGCTACTCAAGATGCAATATTTACAAATCACAGAGGACTTTCTCATTTTTTGCCAATAATTACACATCCTGATTCATTCACACTGAAGAATACCTGGAAAGGCATGAACTCTAGCTCTATTCATACAACCATTTAGATGAAAAGTTTTTGGTCAAATTTGGATACTAATATTTTACTACAATTATGGATCCCCCTGTTTTATGGCTCTATTTCTCTCAATTTTGTCATTTCAAGTTTAACTGAATACTCCAAATGTAGGTAGGTTTTGAGCTCAGAAAAAAAGTAAAATAAAAAAATAAAACATAAGTATAGGGAAATGAAAAAAACTGAGTGGACAGTAGGAATTTATACATATATTTAATGTATACAATATGCTTGTCAGTTTGTAATAAACCACACCTAATCCTCAGAACAACCCCACTAATAATGTATTATTTAGCCCACAGAGAAGAAAATATAGGCACTGAAATGTTAAGTAATGTTCCTTTAATTATGCATGTGGGCAAGGGGCAAGACTTGACTTGAATCTGATACAGGGTTTTCCAAAGAAAACCCTTACATACTTCCTCCTCAAAATGTGCTCAATGATGCCTTTGTTATGCACTTCATTATCTCTCATTCTCTACACATGTTTAATTCAATAAGTTCTTTAAATACAATCCAAAATCTGTTTTTTCAACAGACTTTACCCATTTCTCTATATTTTATTCCACCCATGTCACCAACAAAACTGTCTTCTTTCCTCTTCCAAACTCCTCTAGGATTCACAAAGTGCATAGTACTTGCACAATCATATAATGTCCTACATTGTTATAACTTTTTAGTTGGGTTTTTCCCTCTTCAGTGTGATTGTAAATTCCTTGAGTCTAAAGTTGTGTATCAATCAATCAACAGATAATCACTGCGACCTTTCTGTGATTGAGACATTGTGTAAGGTGAAATGGTGGATAAAACAATTTGAGCAGTAAATAACTGAAAGTCTCAAAAGACAGTACGTGTCTCAGTATACTATTGCCACAATAATTCTAAATAACGCACAGCCTCAACACTCATGGCTTGTAACAGTAAGCTTTTATTCTCATGTCAACTGGTATATGAATTAACTGTTCTTCAGTTTCAAGCTGTGGTTTGGCTCAGACTGCCTCCAGCTACGGTTGGGTCAATATATCTGCCTTATTTTGCACCCTTGATGGAAGGAGCTCTATGTAAGGACATCTTTTCCTCAGGAACTTAACTGCTATGTTTGACATCCTCAACAGATTCTTTATTAATGCCTTTTCCCCTTAAATTACAAAATAATATTTAGAAATAATTATGAGAGAATCACATACTAATCAGTCATATTATTCTGTTTATTTGCCTTTGGTTTTAAACAATAAATTTTAAAGAATAGTGTATCTAAAATTTGAAGATATTGTTCAAGTTCAATAAAATATTTCATAGAATATCTAAAATTTGCATTTTCAAAGCAAAAATTTACTCCTCCCAAATTAGCATTTTAAAATTTTTCTTCTCAGATACAAGCTCTGAGACATCATTTACAATGACAAAAGTAAAGTTACCCAAGTTCTATTTCCGCATCTTTATAATCAATCACTATGAAACTATGATTATTTATTTTAAATCTACTCATTCAAAGCAGGGAATGCAGTGCCACAAAGGGCAAGAGGCTCAAATTACTTCTGAAGTGATTCTACAAATTATGAATTTACTTTCAAAATAAATGCACATAGCTTAGTCTGCTGTGCTGATGGCTGACTATAACCTCAGTAGTTAGTTGTCCTTAAACCAAAAATACACTTAGGCGTGTACTCCATATTTGGTAAACTCTTTTCTGCTTTATGAGTATATATACCAGATTCCTGGAGTGCAAGAAGCCAAATTACACTATCCAGTTTCTATTCACGTATGTGCTCACATTATGTCCATTAACTTCCAATTATTAAAACAGGTCACATAGCCAAGTCCAAAGTCAAAGTGTGGGAAAATCCACTTCCCATGATGAGGAGATGGCACAGGTGTAAGGAGTGAAGAATTGAGATCACTATTTCAATCTACTCCAGTAAATAATAAAAGTAAATAATATATTTTATGACTGAAGAATATTTAAATTTGAGAGAAAAAAGAAATTGTAGCTATAGAAGGATTTCTTAGTTCAGGTAAACATTCACAGTGATGTATAAATGGTATATTTGAAAATTTTTAAGCATTCATTTATTAGAGTAGCTTTGATATACTGTATGTGTATGAAATCATATTTAATGCATATAAAATAAATTATATTTTTTCTGTTAATCTCTTTTACTCAGCCACATCCCCTGGAATAGACTTTGGCATGGTATATAAAGGTATAAAAGAATCATTACCCCAGAAGCTATTGGCCATCTAAAGTACATATAGCAGTGCTAATTAAATTTATTAATAAATCATTAAAAGCTTTTGATAAGACCCTTTTCTCTAGTTATTTTATAGTGAGTAACTTCTATGTACGTTCTGAATAACGAAAGACATTGGATACAAAATGCAGGTTTTAGCTTTCTTCAACAAATAGAAAACAAAACACAAATAAGTGTTTTATTTGGAATGATCAAATGTCATATCTTCTATAGTTATGGAAGCCTTTTAAAGTATTACGTATAGAACATATACAAAAAGTTATTCTCAAGTGATTTGTCATCTTTATGAAAATACATGTATTTATAACTCTCAATTATTACAAGAGTTGTTTATGCAATAGCATAAACAATAGAAATATACAAGCATTTCTTAATTTGAATCTTTTCTTAATCATGGTTCCAGCCATTTCTATTTCTCGTCAATTTCCCCTGCCTCACTCAGCCCACGAAAGCCGTATCAGAAGAGCCACCTACTTGTGTTTGGGCTTTTATATCAAGTTTTAGGAATGCTCAGACAGTTTCCAACTAACTAACATTTACATGTTACATTCTCTCTTCATCTATGCTATTTCTTTTTATTATTATTATACTTTAAGTTTGGGGGTACATGTGCAGATTGTGCAGGATTGTTACATAGATATACACTTGCCATGGTGGTTTGCTGCATCCATCCCCCTCGTCATCTACATTAGGTGTTTCTCCTAATGTTGTCCCTCCCCAATACCCCATCCCCTGCTATCGCTCCCCTAGCCTACCCCCACCCCCCAACAGCCCTCAGTGTGGACATCACACATCTACGGTATTTCTAAAGAGAATGGATATTTATTTTTGTTTTGCTTTTTTTATCTTCAGGTCAGCCTCTACAAATGTCTGCAGTCTCTAGGAAAACTTGGCTTCTCTTTCTGTTGCTTATTTTTTAAGCAACATTTTTGTCTCTCTTTCTCACTTCTGCTATGGTTGCTGAATATTTTTCCATCTATGACATTTTAGAAGGGGAAAGTTTGGCCATCAGGGTCTGCAAAGCAGATTCCAGGTGCACCAGTAACTACTTCAGCCCACTGCATCTTGAGCTACAATTACTACTACTTGCATGAGTTATGTGAAAGAAGACACTCATGCACACACAAATTACATAAGGGGGATTTATTACTTACATACAAACATCAAAGGACAACAGAAGTCTAGGATTCATAATGAGCTGGTCTCCCAGGGCTCAGGAAAGCTGCCTGGGGTAGATGGGGTCTCATTTGCTCATACCCCACTTACATCATAGCTAAGAGAACGAGGAAAGCATTCTGCTTTTGGTTTTGCACCCCAGTGGGGCAAGACTCACTGGGCTAAAGCATTGAAAGATATCCTTTTCTAGGAGAGACTGAAACAGAGCCCAGGATGTCCTCATCAGTCCTTCCTTATCTCAGGATATTGCCTTACCAGCACATACTCTATTCTTGAGAACTGCAAGTGAAGGAAGAAGGAGAAGTAGGTAGGTCCAAAGCCATCCTAAGAACTGCTTTCCAGTGTCCATTCTGAGTCATTTCTGAAGAATATACCCTCCTTTTACAGAAGTCATGAAGTCTAAGAAATAGTTAGCTCAGCCACCAGATGGCTGAGTAAACTGGACTCTTGCATCAATTACACAGATGTCATGTGGTTGCTAACCTCAACTCCTATTCCAGTAGCCCTCATTGCACTTAGCATCATTGATTTTTTACATTCACAATTTATTTCACTTGATGTTTTTTCAAATATTAAAATAATTCTTTAGAATGACAGTAGAAATTTCTAAGAAAAGATATAATGTGTGCATTATAAGATTTCCATGTAATCCTAACTATACGAAAAGTGTGGTGTTACTAAAGTATGTCACTTTAATATTTTATTATAATATTGTAAATGTAGTAGACATTTTTGCAAGTAAAGGTAAATTCTCTATGTGCATCACAGAATGACCACTTCAGATGAGTTGTTATATTGCCCTATCCCCCTCTCTGCCAGGCCCACTTCTAAGTTCTTTGTCTCTACCTGAATGATAAGGGAAGAAAATGAACACTGTTTGCTCTTCAGAATATGGGCAGTGCCATAGGAGTGTCCTGTGTACTCTGGGCCTATAATTGCAATGGGAAAAAGTTGGTTTAGTTGGATTCATTGTAACACTGTGAATTAAGTTTATTACTGTTTTCAATATAGGATCAATAATGCAAATAAGACAAGTGAAATAACCATTTATTCATTCAACACATGTTTGGTGACCAGTGACAATTTCGGACTTAAATAAAAGATCAGAGGAAAACAATATTTTCAGTAGAGTACATCCTTGTTAAACTGAATAATGATAATTTTATCAAAATCTAAATTTAGAATGATCATATTTAATAATTTTGCATAAAATATTTAGTCAATGACTGTTGAAATCTCTTCTAAAAAGATTGAAATTTTAAAAAAGAAGATTTCAGATATTTTAGTTCTAATTAAACTTTTCACTTCTGCATCTACCTTATAATCTATGTTATTCAAATTTCTGTCTCCAACAACTTGCAAATTACTAGCCATCATTCTTGCTTGATGATAAGGTTTGTGAGGGCAGAGACTGTCTTATTCATCAGAAAAAAAGAGAAACTAAAAAAAAAATTCTGAGCAAATTAATGTATTAATAATACCTTAGCAGGATGATAAAGTTTGTCTCAGCAAAAACGGTGAAAACCCCAAATAGCAAAAAGTCCTGTGTATAAACTAAGAGAAATACAGTGTGTGAATATATAAAGAAACTTAAAGTAAAATTAGCAATAACAATCATGATGATAATAATACTTTCGATTTTTTTTGTTTGTGTGTGTGTCAGGCATTTTTCTGAGCATCTGACATGTTTTCAACTCAGTATTCTCAACAACCCTCTGAAGTAAATAATATCATTATTTCTGTATTTTTTCAAGATAAAAAACTGAAGAGTAAAGAGATTAAGAAAAGTGCCCAGGATTACTTAGCTAACTCATGGTCAATATGGGATTTGAACCCAGTTTGGTTCACAGGTATGATGGTTGATATTAGGTGTCAGCTTGCCTGGATTGAAGGATGCCTGGATGGATGATAAAGTATTGTTTCTGGCTGTGTCAGTGAGGATGTTGCCAGAGGAGAATGACATTTGAGTCAGTAAATCTAAACCAATTTTTTCCTTATCTTTAGATTTTATGAATTGTCTTCATATTCCATTGAGCTTAATTTCTAAGCTGGTGGCTGTTGCTTTTCAGGAAACAGATAGTATTAGGTTGGTGCAAAAGTTATTGTGGTTTTGCCATTACTGCAATTACTTTTGCACCAACCTAAAGTAGTACTATTGTCTTATTTTAAAGACTCCTAGTATATCAACTCCTGTTCTCTCAACTCTTTTCTTGAGAAAATTGGTGAAAGGCTCACCTTTGGCTGAAGAAGACTCTAAAATGCAGCTGGAAAAAAAACAAAAACCAAAAAACAAAAAAAGAGTAATTAACTCGAGAACCACAATTCACCCTAGGCCCCAGATTTCCTTTTTGTATCAAATATAACTTATCAAACATTTATAATAGGCTACACATAAGATTATATTAACAGATGTTAAGAGTGTCCACTCTATGCAAGCTTCCTATGGTAAGGGCTAAGTAGAAAACCAGAATTACAGTCTCACGATCACTGTATGCGTTAAGACTCCATCATGCCCTTCTTAGTTTTGTCAATCACCACAAGATACAGGGGTCTCCCATGTCGTTTCTCATCACAGAGACCCTAATTCTCAGACACTCTTTATGTCAGAAAAGGTAATGTTACCAAAAACATCCTTCCCGTTTTCTGAAACTCTTCCTATTTGCCTTCTAGCATGCAATGTTAGTCATCAGTAAATACCTGTCTATTCTCAGCCTCTTCTTTAACGTTCTTCTTTCAACTGAAATCTGTTTTTTCTACTTCTTTTCAGGCCTTTCAATAGGTGTTTGCTTTTTTTTTTAACCCTCATTCTTCAGAAACCCTGGGTCTGGAGTTAGAGAGTGTAATGCCCCTTGGCTTTCTACTGCTGTTTCTAGATTAATCTCCCTTCCCCAAATATAAAAACATTAGTTCTGAACGTTAGGTTGTTGCAGCCCTCTCTCAACTTTTGGGGCCCTCTCCCTCACTGCATGAAGATTTCAGCATCAGAATCACTGTCACTTACCCTAACACTACTCTTGACCTGGTCTGTTGATCAGCTTTATTGATTTCAACATTTATTTGAAAGATCTGTCCTCTCAATTCCATGACTAGGTCCTCACCTGCAAAACTCTTGTCCTCTGTTCTTCTTCAGCTGCTCACACACAAAAATGAAACACTTGTTTATTTCACACATTTGAATGTATGCTTTATAAAGCTTGAAATGTTTGAATCCATAGTGCTGAGAATTGACAAATAGCAGCCACTGAATACTCATTTATTGAATAAAGAAATAAATAGTTATTGAAACACCAGCAAATTCTGATTGAATGAGTCAATGCTTTCAATGTCACCAGGATGCTAGTCAGTCTGAACCAGTTTTTTTCAGAATCCACAGCCTACACATTTAAACTTAGTTGGGATAAATCTCTGAATAATTTTGGATGACACCACTTGTGTCACATTGAAGTGGAGGTGATGGGGTGGTGATCTCATGATCACACTGTCTTCTCAGAAACAGTCAAGATAGATTTTCCAAAAAAGCAAATTGAATAAATGTATAACTAGATAATTGTATTGGCACTCACACCATAGTGTTTTTTGGAGGCTTTCTTCTTTTAGCATACAACCCAGTTTTAATTTACTTTTGCTCTTGAGTATTTTCTTTGTAAATGATAATACAATCATGATCCAATATCAATTGTCAACCTTCAATTAAAATAGGTCCTCTTCAAATTTTTTGAAGCTTCATCAAGATGTGATCAACAAATAAGCATTGTATATGTTTAAATGTAAAATGTGATGTTTTGGGACACATATAGTGAAATGATCCCCCCAATCAAACTAATAAACATATCAATCACCTTACACAGTTACATGTTTTTTTTTTGTGTGTGTGTGTGTGGTGAGAAAACTTAATATCTATTCTCTTGGCAAATTTCAAATACACAATACAGTATTATTAACTACAGTTACCATGCTGTACATTAGGTTTCCAAAATGTTTAATCACATAACTGAAAGTTTGTACATCTCAACCAAAATTTCCCCATTTCTCCCACTTCCCAGCCCCTGACAACCATCATTCTATACTGTTTCTATGCATTCAACTTTTTTAGATTCCACATATAAGTGAGATCATGCAGTATTTGTCTTTCTGTGTCTGGCTTATTTCCAATAGCATAATATTCTCTAGGCTCATCCACGTTTTTACAAATGGCGGGATTTCATCCTTTTAAAGGTAGAATAATTTACCATTGTGTGTGTGTGTGTCTGTGTTTATATGTCTCACATTTTCTTTATCCATTTGTCTGTCCATGAGCACTTGTTGATACTTTCTCTTGGCTATGATGATCAATGCTGCAATGAACATGGGAGTGAAGATATCTTTTTAAGATACTAATTTAACTTGCATTAGATATGTATATATGTATCCAGTAGTTGGATTGTCAGATCATATGGTAGTTATAGTTTTAATTTTTGAGAAACTTCTGTATTACTTTTATGTCTATAGCAGTTTACAAGTCCACCAACAGTATATAAATTAGATGTTTTCATTCACAGTCCCATCTTTTTTTTCCTAGTCTCTATGAATTTCTGGTTTTCAGCCAAATTATTGAATCTTTTATAGTGCCTTGTCACTGTAAATTTTTGTCCTAGGAATCTCACATCCAGTAGAAGAATTTATTCAGTCCCAATTTCACTTAAGGTGAAGATTCATTCCTTAAAGATTTCTGACCTAGTCTGAAGCTGTTTTAAGCTTTGATGCCTATACAACCTGGTGTCTAAGGTGGGGCAAAACCTCTGTCGTGTGGCTACCCCCAAATCTTACCTTTCCAGAGATTTCAATGTTTCAGCCATAAGGGATTTGTGTTACTTCAATTACAGCTGAATATTTCTTTCCATTATATGTTTTTCTTCATCAGGGTTTTTCATTTTTCTGTGCTGTTTCCTTTAAGACTTGCTTGAGCAAATTAAAAAAACTAAAATTATCTACTTTAGATGTTAGCTCATTTTCTGTTCCATTATGTGCTAGACTACCAGTTTCAGAGGATCAGCATTCTTTTTCCTTTCTCTTGCTTTCTGAACAATATATTTTATCTTCTAACATCTACTTTTGATTCTATCTTGTATGGTTTCTTTATAGGGAGTAATACAAAGCTAATAATTTGCAGACTTTGCAGATCTGTGGACAAGTATTTATCATCCCAGCTCCCCACCTGTGTTGGCTTATGTACAGTCACCTAGAATGTAACTTTTGATTTATCTAATGCCTATATCTTCTTGAACTTTTATCTGTAACTTTTGATTGGACTGACACCTATATCTGCTTGAACTTCATCTGTATATGTTTTCCTGCCTAGCATCACTTCATGGGTCTCACTTCTTTGGATATTCTCTTACTTAAGTGGTTTCATAATATTACATGGCATGTCCTTTCCTTAAAAATAACACCTTGAAGCACTTTTACAGTGCTACATATAGTGCTACATTTTACTGTCATATTGAAACTCTTCTGCTGTTGTTTGAATAAAACTATGCTGATCTATTTAATCTCTTTATGCTATTATCTTCAAACCTATCAATGTACTATGAAATATACTAGGTTGGTGCAAAGGTACTTGTGGTATTTGCCATTACTTTCAGCAAGAACTGAAATTTCTTTTGTACCAACCTCATAACTTTCCTAGTCTTTAAGGGTGAATCCAAATTATTTCTTATTATTGATTGTCTACCTATAATTTTAAGACGGTTGCTTTCACTTATTTTTTTCTGGAAATTTTTTTTGTTTTGTTTTTGGGATTTTTTTTTTCTTGTTAGATTTAATTTAGCTCATTCTTCCTAACTCAGAAACAAATAATATATTTTCCATTATCTGGTCCCATTTGACAGAGCAGTTGACCAGGTTATATCTTAATTTATTTTTTAAAATCTATCATCAGGTCAGGCCTCGAAGTTCTTAGCCTTGAGAAATACTTCTTATTCCTTAGCAACTACAACACACATTCATTTGTTATATACATATTTTCTTTCCTTTTCTTGCTTCAGACCATAATATCATTTTTATCTGTGAACTGATCTTTGATTATTTACACAAACCTAATGCCTAGAATAGAGTGTTATAGGAATAATCCTCATTAATCTTTTTAGTTTTTAGGTTTACAATAATTTTATTGAGTATTTATCCAATATAAACTAACAGAATAATTTGTCTTTCACATAATAAGTCCTAATTCTTTTTATCACTTTATAGATACAATCCATTACCCTTTTGGGGTTAAACCACATTTTGGACCATTGAAATAGATAATCTTTATTAAAAGTTATGAATTCTGCTGAAATGAAATCTATTTCTTTAAATTGTAGGATTATTAAACACACTATTTACTCAGCCAAATATTCATTGATGGCAAACATTGGGTTTAATTAGTCTGGGTTTAGTGTTTTGTTGAGATTGCTAATTTTATTCACTTTCTCTGTGGAAGAAAACATGCTGAAAATTGCAGAGTACTTTTTCTTATTATTAAAATCAATGTTATCTATTTTCAAGAAATTTAGGCTGTGAAAGGCATTTTTCAAACTGTGAAGAGTTAATAATTTTTTAAATTCTGCTAAAATACTATGATTATGACTATTTTGACCCTTGCTTGTGGATAAATATATTTTTACATATTTATATGGAAATACACCAAAATAATACTGAATGTGTATACCATATCATAAAGTGTTATCTTTTTTAAATATATAAGACTAAGCTTATAGCCAGAATGAATATTTTGAAATCTGTAAAACACTATGAAGTTCATGGCACATTCATACCAACTACTTTTCATAAATCACGTGCTTTAAAAAAAATTCTGTAGAGTGTATTACTCTCTAAATAGTTTTTTTTCTCTTTGCAGGTAACACAATTGACTGTCTGGAGCTAAAATTTCACTTTTAGTAAGAAGCAGGTCTTAATTTGAACCTAGCTCTACCTGATCACATGACTCATGCTCTGAGAGGTAATTTTGAATGCACGGGGAAAAATAATAATAGAATCAGTGTCTTGAAGTTTAAGCTTACTGAACATAAAAGAAAAACTTTCTTATTCATTATTATTTTCCTTTAGGATATTTGCCTGCATTTTACCTTATATCTGTATCTATATCAACTTTCAAGAAATGGAGCCATTTGTTACCCACCATTTTGAGATCCCTGAAGAACTGTACTCGTCCTCCAGGGGCACATCACCTAGAAATCTGATCCAACTTCAATATGTATTAAACTCGTTACATCTATTTTTAAAAATTTTAAATTTCAGCACATTATCTTTATAAATTCCAATTCTAGTATTGGCTGTTTTCATACTTAACATTTTCTTCTTTATGCCAATACATTTTATTTTATAATATTCTTTCACGGAATATTGTTTGTATTCTTTATTAAAAGATTTCCTAATTTCATAAGAAAACTAAATTAAATATTAGGCTGTATCTACCCCCAATATCTTTAAGCAAAAAAGTTAACTTTATTTTTATATTTTTATAGTTAGAAGAAGGATATTGTACCAGAAGTGTGAGTAAAACTTAACCTTACTTAGAGTGAATGATTTCCCTAGAAAAAAGAACCAGTAAAAGGGAGAAAGGTTTCATAGAAGAAGACAATTGTGGCCTACTAAAGAATATTTATATGATTTTTTTAACTTTTAAAATAAACAAATTACTATTCCATTTCTAAATAGTGAAGAATCATCATCAAATACTAGTTGGAACTCCAGGTAAAAGTGATGTCATTATAGAAATGTAGTATTTCAGGGTTTATTAATTTTTGCTTCAGTGAAAAATCACATTTATACAGTTAATCATTTTTCCCATTTAAGTTATGTTCACTAAACATAAATATTGTGTAAGACCTGTTAAGAAAGTACTTTATAAACATTAAAAATTGGTTTTGTTTTGATGTTCTAAGACTGCATAAAAGAAGTCTTTATAAATTTACTAACCAGCTTTCACTGGAGCAGTGTCCTTAAGATAGACTTGTGGGAAACTTGGCTATATCACTTTGGAGCACACAGCAGCTGAGACACAGAGTTCCAATATAAAGATAAGAGCCGAATATCATTATGGAAGCCTGCAATAACATTGCCACAGACACAAATTGTCTGGCTCGTCGTCTTAAAAGCACTGCTATATGCTAAATTCCAAGCTTTCAAATGTTTTATTTTTAAGTAAATGCTCTCATGAAACAAGTTTTTGCCAAGCTTTGCATAATGTCTTATGTTCTTTATTAGTATATATGAAATATTTAATAGGAAGATATCATTGTGGCCAATTTGAAAGATTAAACGAGTATGTACATCTTTTTATTTTTTTAAGTGAACATGATATTTGGAAAGAATAAAAAGAACAGTATCAGACATCCAGATATGGATTCACATTCAAATATTATATCATTGTATATCAGGAGGTTCTTTCCTGTAACTCCTAAGTAGAACAAAACTATATGAAACTCAATGAGTTTTTATGATGAAAAAACATTTTATTCTTTTTTAAAGTAGAAAACTATATCAAGATATACTGAACTAGAAATATACATCATGATAACTTTTAACAAAGGTTATCAATTTCGATGACCCAAAATGTGGTTTAACATTAAAAGTATGGTTGATTTTATCTATAAAGTGGTAAAGAGAACTAGGACCTTATTATGTGAAGGACAAATTATTTTGCTAGTTTAGACTGCATAAAACTTACCAAAAAGTAAACCATGCTGAAAATAGGAAAAACATATTAATAGTCAGAACTTCATAATAAAATAACATTTTTAGAAAATGTATTTTGCAATCTTAGAACTTAAAACACCACATTTAAATATTAAAGTACAAAGCTATGGAATTCAATGTAATAAAAGTAAATAATTTGAAATTTTGCTGAAACTATAGGTCTATAAAAATCACAGTAAAATATCTTAAATATTTCGACAGAGAGGAACTGAGATTATAAACCGCAGTCTCATTTTTTTCCTTTGGCATACTGTATTAGACCTTTCTCACACTGCTATAAAGAGAACCTGAGACTGGATAATTTTTTTTAAAAAAAGAGTTTTAATTGGCTCACAATTCTGCAGGCTATACAGGAAGCATAGAATCATATGCTTGGCTTCTGGGAAGGCCTCAGGGAACTTACAATCAAATCTTGCAGAAAGTGAAGAGGGAAGCTAGCCCTTCACATGGCCAGAGCAAGAGGAAGAGAGAAAGGTTGGGGAGGTGCTGCATACTTTTAAACAACCAGATCTCATAAGAACTCACTCACTATCACACCACAGTACCAAGGGGAAAATCTATCCCCATGGTCCATTCACCTCCCACCAGCCCTCCCCACCCTGCAATATTGGGGATTACATTTCCACACGAGATTTGGGTGGGGGCACAGATCCAAAACATATCAGTATTCCATGTGTGTTAGGGGCAACGACAAAGAGCATCAGAAAGCAATTTCTCATTTGCACAATGCTTCATTTTTCAAGACCCTTGGAGTTCTTTGTTTTCATGGCAGGTTAGAGAGAAACAACCCCTTATACCATCTAGGCAAACAGCTGAATTCTTTGAGACTGTTTTTGGTCTCATCGTGAAGGTTATCCTATCATCCTGCACTCTAGTTTAATATATAAGTGAAGATGCAGGAAATATTCTGAATTACATTAATTGAATTTTTTTTTAGTTATCATAACCATGTCTTACCCAACCACACTCTAGTCCCTGCCCTTTTCTTTATGCAGTACCTCAAGCCTCAACTAATGCCATCAAAACTTGATCAAATTTTGGTCATTGCATCCTGTTAGTTCAGGTACTTTTCTTTCAGGCCCAACTTCACTCTATCCACTCAACTTTGCCATTGAAAAAGGATTACTTGGCTTTTAATTATTTTAAAACTTTTTAGTAACTCTAATTCCCTTCTGAGATAACTGAATAAAACTTTTGTGTGTACCACCAGGTTTTTTTGTGTAAATGATCATCATCCAGAAAATACATCTTGGGGAAGGCGAGAAGTGAATCCTTGTTGACTACTAAATCTTTCATTTTGACTCACTAAAAATAAAAAAAGTTAGAGAGGTCATTGTTTGAAAATAGAATGTGTATTGAATAGGTCAAGCAGTGGCTTAAAGGCTTAGAGAGAGTGAAATGAAAATAAAGCTATATGATTGTATGAAGAAATTAGAGAGCTAAGCTTAGAGAATATTGTAATGGCATATTTTTAAGAGGGTGATCATGAAATTTTTGAAGAGATGTGCTATGTATTGTCCAATGAGGAAAAATGATGTAAATGATTTGTAATTGGAACTCCCCAAAAGAGCAAAATGATTGCCTCCTAGATTGAGATAGATAGATGATAGATAGATAGATAAATGGATGATAGAAAGATAAATAGATAGATAGATAGATAGATAGATAGATAGATAGATAGATATAACTGAATTTATTTAAGCAGAACTTAGATGATAATATTTTGTAAAAGGAACAACTGCATTGGGTGGGATGTTAGACCAGACAGTCTCTTGTTCTGCGCTTCATTCAACTTCTGATTCAGAAGCGCCTATTCTGTAAATTCCTTTGAGACAATGCCACAACTGTTTTATGTTCAAAACTATTTCTGGCCTTAGATTATAAATAACTCTAGAGAAGTAGATAGATGTAAACTATTACTTTTTGTTTGCCCACAGTGACTACTACAGTGTTCTGAATATATTAGAGACTCAATAAATATTTTATGGACTAATTGGCATAGAAAATTTTAAAACAAATGATGTGAAAATATAGCCGACAGGAACTCATAGCCCACTCTACATTATTTCAGCAGGTGTTTGGTCTTAAAGTGATGTGATCTGTCTAATCTGGCACCTTGGCACAGAAAGGTGTTTTCTACTCCAGGTGGCAATGCCTTGAAATAATCACAAATGACTGTTTCCCAGCAACAAAAGAAAGAACCTCCTGCTGCACAGTCATTTCCTAAGTTTAAACAATAAAATACTTTTAAAAATTAATGGAGATTATTCTACTTGTAGAGTTTATTATTTCTACACCTTGGCCTTCCTAATAATATATTATCAATTAAGAAACTGGAATGAAACGTATTTCAGTAAGAACATAGTCAAGCAAATATATGCCATACAAATATATATGAATATGTATGAATATATTAGAATAATTTTGAATAATAGTAGAATCTCATCTCAAAATAGATTAAAGAAAAAGAGATTTTACAATATCAGATTCAAGTACTCTAATATATGGCTTAATATACACCTGTCTGTATATCATAATATATTGCTGTTTTATTAGTGGCAAGTAATTTGATTTTCTATATAAAGTTACCTTATAGTAATACATTCTATAAAAGTTTAGTTGATAGTTGACTACATGCATTAAAAAACATAGTAGATTCCAATTCTGGGAATTCTTTGCTTCATCAAACCAGATTTTAGAATTCTTATCTGCATGTCAGTGAAACTGATCAGTTTAGGGTTATTCAACATAGAGGTATTGCTGAAAATAATGGAAAAGGATTCTCCTAACCATATAGCTAAATGGCAGAATAATAGGCAAATATACCTACTCCGTAGAGTTCAGTAGCTAAAAGCACATTCCCTAGAGCCAGACTAACTATGTTTACATCTTGAGTGCTGTCACTGACATTTGTATAAATTTGGAGCAATTTATTTTAAAATTCTGTACGTTCATTCTGTGAAGGATAATGGTGGCATTGATGATAGCACCTACACTCTATGGTTTCTATTAATGACTTAATATGTATAAATTGTCTAGAATTGGTCTTAGCAAGAAATGTTTAGGATTATCCTTTATAATCCAATTTATACACAAAATTTACTTTTACAAACTTATTGATAAACAAACAGTTGCTTCAGCCAAAAGTTACAGTCAGAAAACTTTGAAGATTTGCTATTGGAAATGTAGACGTAGCCACCACTCCTTTCTCTATGTTCCACTTAGTAGTTAAATAACTGATATCAAAAAATGCATGCATATTATTCATGCAATGTACTATTATTCTTGTGATTGATAAAGATTATACAAAAATCATAGAATATGTCAAGTGCATCAGAGAAAATATAATATGATTGCACTAATAGTGGTTAAATTCCAATACAGGTTATTAAGTTAACATTTTTTTCACATCCTTTAAGTCAAACAGCTTTTTAGAGAGTAACTTTGTTTAAAGGGCATAATGGAAGCAGAGGACATACAGCTTCAAAACCATACAGGCAGGCAGGTATCTTGCTTTTGATTTGAGCAACTAATGATGAATCAATGAAAGTGAAAATAAAGAGTTTATAACCTGAGAGAATAATTGTCCTCCGCATTTGTATGAAAAGATACATAGTGCTAAATTCCATTCAGCCTACTCTGTCACCCTCTGTTTCTCCACATTGCAGAGCTCTGAGATTAGACCCTGCCTACAGAAAAAGAAAGGACTTTTTTCTTCTAGTTACTGTGGTAAATATAAAAAACCTCTGAAATTAACACCCCTTACTAGACAATGCACAATCTTTTCCGCCTACTGAGAAAGAGAATACTGGGCAAAAAGCAAAACACCGTGATGCCTGTACAGGGTTCAATAAAGCTTTTCTTCCTAGAGGAAATTTGACCATAAGTAGAAATTTTACAAAGAATGTAGCTGAAAGTTGTGCATTGTTGAACAAACTTTATCACTTATTCTGTGTAGTTTCATATGCCCTTGTAGAAAGTAATGTAACTGCAGCAGGCAAAGAGTATCAAAAGGTGTGCAAGTGTGGGTCATTGAGATACCAATTAGAAATTTACCTGGTTAAACTATACTCCTTTCAGTTTTACTATTCTTGAGAGTTTTGTATGTCAGAGACAGTAATTAACCCTATAGAACTGACCATAGATTTCTATAAAATAGTAATCAAGTGATATGTACTTAGGTTAGAGCATGTTGCTCCTTCTCTTCATGATGTTACACTAAACATTTTGTAACTGGTCAAAAAATAAAGAATGAATATGCCGTTTCTTAAATTATTTTGTAATGGAGAAAACAGGAGGAAGAGCAGAATCATAGGATGTTCAAACTAAAAATTTCTATGTATACATATTCTAACGTTTGAGAATAATTGTGCTTTATGAAAAACATTGATTTCTAAATACTGATAGTACATACTTAGTATGTATTCACTACCATATTTCTAGTGCTTTGGACCGTACTTGGCACATGTACATATTTATGGAAGACATAAAGAAAGGTTAAGTAGAAATTAAAATTTAGTAGCACTTACAACACAAAATTCTAGCTGGAAAATCACTTATTCTCATCCCGTGTTTCAATCTATACATACACTTCATATGTACACTGTTTTTAATAAAGCACAAGATTTTAAAATTCTAACATTCAATTTAAAAACATTAATTGATCCTATCTTACATACTTGGACTTCTGTTAGATGCCATATGTCATGGAAAAATAGAAATTGAATAACACATGTTCTCTGATCTTGAAACATATCAAAGTCAAAACAACAAACAAAAGTAATAAAATAAGGTAAGAAGTCAGATATGCTATTAAACAGGTTTTGTAAAATATATTTTCTGGTTGTGTGAAAGAAAGAAGAAGAATAATTTTACCTGGAATATAGAGGAAACACACAGAATTTCAGTTAAGTGGTTGGCTTTGAGATAGATCTTGCAAGATGGGTAGGATTTATTTAGTAGACAGATATGGTGAAGAGTAGTGTTCCATAGCAAGACACGTATGACTTAAAATATAAAGACAAGAAAGTGTGGCAGTGCTTGTGGATTTTTGTGAAGTCTGCAAGTAAGATATCTATTTAAAAACATAGGGGGCAGTATAGGAGAGAAAACAAAATTTTCAAAAGAAGTTTGATTCTGATGAGCAATGGGGGTTTCCTTTACCTAGGTCTGAAAATCACTGAAAACTGAATCAGAGCAATATGAAAGGAAATATGCCTTGGGAGATTGTATCTTTGGTTACTGCAATGCTTATACAAAGAGATAAAAACTGCTTGAATGGGACATGGAAGTGAACTGGACAAGGAAAAAGGACTTCAGATATATACGGAGGAAATAAAATCTGCTGTTTGCTAGGTTTCTGTTTGTCATTTGCTTGTTTTATAATGCTCCCTTTGATACACCACTGAATCTCCTCTGCTCTACATTGTGTGTGCGTGTGTGTGTGTTACTTCTTTGAAGGTTATACCATATCTTTCTACCGTAAGAGAAAGATGACAAAGGATATAGAAATAACTGCCTGAAAAACGAAGGAATATGCTTGAAACAGGAGGTGAGAATAAATTATTTTTCATTCACAATTGTGTCTTGAAAGTGCTACAAAATTTTAATTTCTACTTAGCCTTTTTTTATGTCTTTCACAAATATTTATATGTGCCAAGTACTGTCCAAAGCATTGGAAATATAGTAGTGAATAAAATAAAGTTCCTTGACCTCAAATCAAACCTAACAATCCACAAATCTAGATAGCAGGTTCAATTTGATATGTTTCAGTAAAATTACACTTATCTCCATACTCTTTTCACAGAACTTTGTTGGGTTTATTCTTACTGACTCTGCATCTTTAAGCTATTTTTAAAGTGATGATTTCAGCAGTTTGTCAGATTTGGGTGTCAGATTATCGATATTCTGATAAAAATATTTTTACATGTTGAAATAATTTGTATGAGATTAAAATAATGTGCTTAAAATAATGAGATTAAAAAAGATTTAGTAGAAATTGCTGGTAAAGTCTATTTTTTAAAAAAATATTTGTAGGCTCTAAATTATTTTTTGTAGGATATATACATCTCCTTTTTCTTGTTGAGCTATATTTGATATGGCATAAGTTTCTACATTTCTGATTGTGGAAGCCCCATCGTTCAATTTATGAAAATTTTAAAATGCATTGGCCAAAGTTGCTCTAAACATTCTCTTGTAATTGTCATAATCTCTGTTGTATCTTTAGCCATATTTCCTTTCATGTTACTAATATTGCTTATTTATTATTTTTCTCATTTTTAAAATGAATATTGCAGAGGTTTTCCAAACCTCTGGATGGGATAGGTCTGCCTACAGGTCCCCCGATAGTAGGCACAGGCACCAGCTCCAAGGGAGAAATCAGTGAGCAACCATCAAGTGCCCAAAGTGTGCCTAGGCACGGGGCTGGGAAACGTTTTTGGTTCCAAGTTCTCTGCACAGGGGCAGTCTAACTCCAAGTTCTCTGTGGGGGCAGTCTAACTCCTAATTTATGACAGCGGGTGCTCCAGATGCTTGGAGATCTGCCTGGGCATGAAGAAGAGAGGGCCTTGCATAGGAAGGGTGGGGTGAGTAAGCCTGCTGATCCAGGTGAGTGAGTGATTTGAATGCCTGGAGAGCTGCCTAAGTGTGGAGCAGATGAGATCCCACTTTACTTTAATCTATCTTCCTGAAAGGTGGGGCGGTTTAGTTTTCTGGTTCAGGCAGGTGGGTGCTCCAAAGGCCTGAATTTCTGCCTGGAGTTTGAATGGATGGGGCCCTTCTGCACCTTGATCTCAGAGGAGCAGGCAGGAAAACCCAGCAATGGCACACACAGACCAGTTCCAGGTTGCCAGAATGGCCCTGGCTTCACGTCTGACCACCAAAGAGAAACTGCAGCTATACAGTCCTCCAACCTCAAGCTTATGACAGGGAGAGCGTAATTCCAGTGACTACTGCTGAGGCACTTTCTGCAGTTCTGGCAGTGGAGGCCCCTATCCTGCTCCAGAGTAGGCGCTGCAATCTCTGGTTAGAGACTAAAATGCTGTGCTTCTCTCACATGTCGAGGCTTCACTAACTTATATCAGCCTGATGCTGTCAAAATTATTTCTTTTAACACTTTATCATAAAAGTATTTAAATATTTAAGCAATATCAAGGTGAATTTCATATTTCATCCACTGTGACACTTTCTTTGAATGAGGTATAAACATCATTCTTATTTTTCATTACTCCTTATATATTTGAATTAACTTCTAGAACTTTATCTGGTTATTTATGTTACCTATGCTCTTTGCCTTCCCTTTGTCTTCATTTAAAAAGATAAGTATTTTCTCATTTTATTTTTCCCTCAACTAAATTGTTTCTCATATATATTTCTTTCACTGTTTCATAGTGTACCATAAAACCTCTATTTGGCACATCTGTCTTTTCACATAGCTTAAGAATTTACCTAGAGAGGAGGTAGTAGTTTAAAAAAAAAAAAAACTCTTTTTTGTTCATCTGAAAGTTTTTCTGTATTACTCTGATTCATCAAATAATTTCTCAGTGAGTATAAATTATAGGCTCCTTCTATTTTTCTCATTATTTTGAGGATATTTGACTCATTGTCTTTAGATTTTCTTTGTTATTGATAAGCTGTTAAAAAGTCAGGAGTTGGATAATACTGGTTTTTTGAAAATGATCTCATTACTTTTTCTCTCTGACTAACTCAAAATCATCTAGCTATGTTTCATATATTTAACTGCAAAGTCTTAAAATGGATAACTTTAAAATTTATTTTTATGCAGCAAAATTGTGTATGCTATTTTTTTCATTTCTTTTAGGAAAGAGCTTAAAAGGGAACTATTGTCATTCACTTGGGTTTATCTCATGAAATAATTCACACAAAAGCTAAATATTATTTATTATCAGAGAATTAGTTAGCTTCTAATTACAAAAATTCTACTTGAGTATTTTAAATCGTGTAGGTTTATTCATCTCATTGAAAGGTATAACTGAGTACTGTCCAGGGTTGCTATGATGGCTTTCTTTCTGTTCTGTGAGAGGTCTTCATTCTTATGCTTGTAAACATATGAAAACTTAAGTCTCTTACAGTTCTAGGCACAAAGAAAGGAGCAAGAAAAAATTAATGAAAATAATCCTTGGTAATTACAAAATATTGGGATATATTAAATTTAGGAATTGTTTGAGAATTGAATTTTCAGAGTCTAACCATTTTATTTTACAAATAAGATTTTGTTACCCCTTGATAATGAATGGTGAATTTTTAAATTAATAAAATGTGCTTCACAATAACAATCTAGCTTCCAGAAATATAAACTGGCAATTGTAATTTCTAAAATATGCATGAACTTCAAAAATCTTCACAAAGAACTCTGATAAAATGTTATTAACTGCTATTTGTGTAGTGTTAATGATACACTTTGTACATCATTTTATTCGATTCAGCATTTTTTGTGCATCATTTTATTTGATTATTTCAGCAAATATGTGAGGCGTCCATTACTTTGCCATTTTTTTCTTCATAAATGCAAAGTGGGATTAGTAAAATTAAGTAGTTTCTTAAAGTTTAGATAACTAGTACAACACGGAGACAAGACTTATAACTTCACTGGTTTCTCCCTCAGCACTGGAGCTTATATCTGCTGTCAGACAACCTGTAGGCAGACCTGCCCAATCCAGCCTGACCTATCTCTGACACTACACCCTTGGAGCTGAGCAGGGAGGTCAGACTACTATGCAATCCATGAATCAGCCCATTGCCTGAGGCAACAGAGAGCTTCTCCCAGTAAAGAAGAATGAACTGTATACTCATACACATTGACCACAGTCAATTCTTATCCATAAGTACTGGCCCTGTGTGTCAAACTGAACGGTCCAATCTAAAACTTGTCAAAAGCACGGCATAGGGCTATATAGAAGCAAAGCCAAATAACCCTACCCAGCAAACACTTAAGTCACACCTCCTATAGAGGGGAGAAAGAGAAAAAAAATTATTATAAGACAAGAAATAAAAAGAAACCATCTCATTGACAATACAATAAATACAAAAAGTAGAAATGTCAGTGTCCTCAGATGAGTAAAAAGCATTGTGAAAATTTTGGAACCATGACAAATCTCAACATAGTGACACAACCAAAGGATACAGTAGCTCTTCAGCAATCATCCCCTTAACCAAAAGGGCAACTCAGAATGAGAGATAAAAAATTCAAAGCACATTTTGCAAGGAAGCTCAATGAGATCCAAGATAAGTTTAAAAATCAACATAAAGAAACTTCTAAAGTAATACAGGAAATGAAGGAAGAGATAAACATCCTAAAAAGAAATCAATCAGAGATTCTATAATTTAAGAACTCACTTAAGGAATTTCAAAGTACAACTGAAAGCTTTATCAATAGACTGGACCAAGCAGAAGAAACAATTTCAGAGCTTGAAGAATGATCCTTGAAACCAACCCAGTTAGATAAAAATAAAGATAAAAGAATTTAACAAATTAACAAGGTCTTGAGAAATATGGGATTATGTAAAACAAACAGACCTACAAAATACTGGTATTTCTGAGAGAGAAGAAAAAAAGTAAACAACCTGGAAAACATATTTGAGTGAATAATTTGGGAAAACTTTCCAAATGTTGCTAGAGAGGTTGACATCTGGATACTAGAAATCCAGAGAATGCCAGAGAGATACTATACAAAATGAACATCACCAAGGCATATAGTCAACAGACTGTCCAAGGTCAACACTAATGAAAATATCCTTAACACTTCTAGAGAAAAATATCCAATCACATATAAAGGAAACCCCATGAGGCTAACAGTGGACTTCTTAACAAGAAACTTACAAGCCAAGAAAGACTGTGGGCATAGTTTCCATATTCATAAAGAAAAGAAACTCCAAGCAAGAGTTCATATCCTCCCAAATGAGCTTCATAAGTGAAGGAGAAATAAAATCTTTTCCAGGAAAGCAAACACTAAAATAATTAGTTACCCGTAGACCACACTTACGAGAGATTCTTAAGGGAGTTCTAAGCATGGAAACAAAAGAATGATACCAGCTACCACAAAATCCTCCTGTTACTGATTTATTTCTTTTAGCATAATGTCCTGAATGTTCATCCATATTACTGTATATTTCAAAATGTCTTTTATTTTTAAAGCTAAATAGTAATCTGTTTTATGTATGTATCATGTTTTCTTTAACAATTTATTGTTAATGAACATGTAGTTGTTTCAATAGCTTGATTCTTGTAAATAGTGCTGCAGTGATCATAGGCATGCTTACATCTCTTCAAGATCCTGATTTCAGTTTCTTTTTTAATAAATACCTGAGACGTTGATCATCATCTGCAGAGGTCTGTCTTGCAGACCCTGACTCTGTGACAAATGAGTAAATACACTCACACACCAGAGTACAGTGATTTGGGTAGGCTAGGGAGGTCCTCAGCTGCTTGCTGTCAGAGGGTGATTGCAGCTAACCGACCCCTCCTCTCTGTTCCTCCTCACATTTATTCAGTATTGATTTAATAACAGACGTTATAAGTCAAGACGCTTGTGGATAATTAACATTGTTAAAAGAGTGGTTTTACCAATGAGATTATATTTATATATAAAATATTATATATATTTTATTATATATTATATTATATATCATTTAAATATTATGTATCATTTATATATGTATTTATTTATATATCATATATATTTTATGTGTGTTTATAAATACCATATATCTTATTTACATTATATAGGATATATAACATATATGTTCATATATAGCATATATGTTCTTTAAATATATATAACATATATTCATATGTATTTATAAGAAACATATATATGTAAAATATATATATGTATACAGAAAACAAGTGTTGTGCTGTTGTGGGTCACATTTTTGAATCTTTGGATTTATTTTTTCCTTAGAAAATTCATATTAAAAGGAAGTTTGTGTTCAAACTGGGGGAAATTTTTGCAATTTTAATGTTGAATCAACTTAGTTGGCTATGAATTCAAGTAAAGAGCAGTATTATCTTTGGACCTCCTCTAACCTTAACAAATATAATAGAACAGAAAAGCAAAATAAGGAAAGATATGACTTGCTTATGAACATAGGAGTTATTTTAGATGGGATGGTCAGAGAGTGCCCTCTGTTTTGAGTCTATAGATTGGTTGGTTTGCTTGGTTTTCAATGTACCTATATATTTTTAATTCTCCTTCAAATTCTCCAGAATATCTGTAAAACATTTTCAGTGTGATCAAACATCACCTTCTGAACAAACATTATAGTATTAATACCTGCTGCACAATCATCATCCTAGGACTTTACCAACAACCTATAAATTTGTCCCCCTTTGTAGAATTCGTGGAATTTTAAGATCCTATTTTCTCAGTTTACTCTTCTATTGGTGAAACATATTCTACAGTAGATTTCTGGAAAAAAAACTGTGTGGTAGGTGAATATTTTGATGCCTTGTAAATCTGAAATTGTCTTTATAATCCTCACACTGTAGTGATATATTGGCTAATTATAGCATCTTGTAAAGTTTTCTTTTATTCTTCTGCAGATTCTTGACTTTAAGTTATTTCTATATGATTGTGTATTTATTTTGTTCCTTGTGCAAAATAAATGCTGTAAGCTTATCTCAAATATACAGGATGATTTTTGGTTCCTGAGGCTGTAGAAAATCTGTTTGAAAGCTCTATTTAGGGCTATGTTTTTGACTCAGTCATTTAGTTGAGGAATAATGAAGTCCATATTTGATACACTTTTCTCTTGGAATTGTTTCATTTCTTTAGAGAAGATATGTTCAGTCTCTTGCTTCATGAGTCAAAACCTAGCTAACAGTTCTTGGAACTGAATAGAAGAGGAGGGAGTGGCCACTCCTTTGAATATGCTGACTTTTACTTACCCTACAATTTTATCTCCCTTATGTACTCCTCCCTAAACTGTTCCTGGGGTTTTTCTGGTCTAATTCTCTAGAGAAACAATATGGTGGAATAAACATTATCAGCTTGCTGTTCAGGCCAAGGTATGTACATTTTCTTTATTTACTCTTGTCACACTACATTTTTTACCCTCCCATTCGCTTACTTCTTACCATCACAAATGGTTTGTGCCTCCAATTCCTCAGAGTTTTCTGATATAATTAAATTTGCTTTATGCCCTCTCCTGAAAAATTATATTTTATTTTTGTTTGTGTATGTTGTTGTTCTTTTTTACTATTGGTCTACTAAGTTAGTTATTCATTTTTCTGCTTTCCAGTGAAAAATATTTTGATATGCCTCATTTTATCTAATCTTCTCACCTTTGTCCTTATGCCTATTTATTTATTTATTTATTGGTCAGGTTAGTAGGGCATTTTAAAGGCACAAAAACGGACCTTTAACCTAAAATGTTTTTTTTCTAAGTATGCGTTTTTCATATTAAGATCACGTTGAATATGCATATTTGTATCCTGACTTTTTATTCAACATTATGGCATGATGAATAACTATTTTACAATATTGCTGAAAATTATTCTTATGCATGATGGCTGTATATAATTCCATTCCATAGTAATATAAGTAAATTACCTATTTTCTTACTGAGATAGTATTTTTTGAATCTTAATAGAAAATAAACACACGGTTCACAACCTAAACAAGAGCCAGTATGGAGGTGAAAAGTAGAAATTAGTGGCCATAGTGCAACTGAGAACTTGAGTGTGTCTGTTTTCAGATCAGCATGCCTACATTCAAACCTCATGTCTGCTACTGAAAAGTTAAGTGCTTTTTGGAAAACTACATAACCTTTATGCAACTTCTTTTTTAACCCTAAAATAAAATATTATTGATGGAGACTTCATTCATAGAGGCATCTCAATAATAATTATTTATTGTGTATTTCTGTAAAAATATACTTAATACATCAGTGAACAAACAAAATTCTTACCCTTGTAGAGTTTTTGAAAGTAGAGATAGACAAGGAACATGAAACATAATAAACAAATTGAATTATGTAGAAGATGATAGGTAAATTTTAAAATATACAAATTTTAAGCAGGATGACAAATTTTAAGTTAGAAGATGACAGGTAAATTTTAAAATAGACAAATTTTAAGCAGGATGATCACAGCAGGCTTCATTAAGGAGATATTTAAGCAAAGCCTCAAAGGAAATAGAAAGTAGTCATACTGATTTCAGAGGAAGAATCATTTAGGCATATGGAATAGCTATGGTATAGTACCTAAGAAGAGAAGGAATCTGGAGAGTTAGAGAAATAGCAAGGAAGCTGGCATGGTGAGACTGGAGGTAGAAGGAATGAGGGAAGAGGAAGTGGCTACAGCCAGTCACAGTGTAAGAATAGGCACAAGTGAAGGGAAAGTAGTCTGTAGAATTTTTCTGTCCATTTAAAAGCTTTGCTTTGAATAGAACAGTTGGTCAATCTGTGCAGTGGGATGAGACATCTGACATCTGTTTTAACAGTATACCTCTTTTGTGTTCAGTCTAGACCATATGGAGAGCAAGACTAAAATCAGGGAGACCTTGAAGGAAGTTAAAACAATAATCCAGATGAGAGATGATGATGATTCATTTCAGAGTGATGACAATAACAGCCAATGAAATGCAGTTAGATTCTAAACCTATTTGCAAGTTGTAGTCAAGTTTAAATGTGATACCACATAATCTAGTTTAGCACAGAGACTGTCATTTAAATTTTAATAAATGTAGTTTTCTTTTCTACATTATAAAGAAAATATGTCCCAAATTATTTGGACCTTGGGACACAACTTCTTTACTAGAATTTTGTGACCATTTTTTTATAATGCAAAAATACTATCTTATTAATTAGAGCTATTTGGGTTATTATGATTATATATGTTGGTTTGGTCAAGGGCTACTTACAAAAAGCTTTATTTCAGATGCCTGAAATGAAAACCAAATATATGGCCTCTGTCAGAGAGTGTGACACCTACTGAGGGCTCAAAACTTTAAGTTGAACAAACAATTCCAATTTACACCACTGAGGCAAATTATCCCAATCTGAAAATAAATAGCGCATGGCATTTGCTCTTAAAATAATAATGACAACCAAATTCCCTAGCATATATTTCTTTTTAAAAAATATAATGGTTTTAATTAAATATTAAAAAGCTTTCACTATGTTTTCCTACCTTTTTTCAGGAGCAACAGTATTTTTGTTCCTTATACCAATTATCTTCATTTAAAAATGTTTGCAGAACAGTTTTCTCTGGGTGTGAAAAGGGAAAGACTGAGCTAGGACATTAAAAGTAAAGTTTTTGGTTCTCCTTGAAATGTTTCCTTCAAACAGTAAACATTTTCTACATAGCACTTTTGTGAGGTGATAGTCTTCATTGATATGATTTAATAATGTAAATTCTAACATTTAATGGCAAACTTTATGAAGAAAAATATGTGGCATGAAATTGTGTGCCATCAAGTTAAAGGCAAAATACAAATATAAAGCCAAAAATTATACGTAGATGTTTGTTTCCTGTTGGAAATTTTGTCTATGAATATACTGTATTTTGGAGAAGATTGGGTCAACTACATAATATTTATTATTTCATGTAAAACTTTTTAAAAAACATAATTGTGACTTTCAAAAAGAATGTATTTTCTATTAGCCCCATTAGATAAGTGAAATTTGAATGATAAAATTTTAGTAACTTCTCTGATCAAATTGGATTAATTTCCATCACCTAATTCCATTAGATTAAACTAAAATAAAATTCTATTTTATATATACTAGGTTTTCTTTTTCCATTAAGCCCAGATCCTTCTTCTACTAGTTATATCTCCAGTCACCTTATGATAAGGAGTGTTTTTATTGTTGGTAATTTTCATTGTTGAAACATAAGTTAACTGTCTCTGATAAATCTACTTAGAGGCAGTGAGACACTTTAAATCTCAAACTTCTTAAAGAGTTTGAGATGTGTCCATTAATCACTATCAGTTAAGGGATGTATTAAAATTTATCACTTTTCTAGATCTCTTCTGTCAATTTGGACTCAGTCCAGGGCAGGCCCTTTTCACATAAAATGGAATGAAATAGACATGCACATAGTCCCATTTTAATTCTGCCTGTCTCACCACAATGACTTGAAAAATGTATTCAATAAATTGTATTCATAGATTTATGACTACTGGATCTTTCCATTCTTGTCCAGAACTAAAACCAGATATTTTGCCAAGCCAGACTTTTGTGATGCTTTCAGTGACATATATAAAGCAATATGTGAATGATGCGTTCATGGGAAAATGAGATAAATAATACCAAGTAAGCTTAATGTAGTCCTTCTTTTTTTTTTTAAATGTCATGACTGCCAACTACATTATAGATGGCTTCAGGAATGTGATTAAATGATGAACTGGATAAAGAACTCAGTTTAAAAGAGACAAAAATTACTCATCTCAGAAGTCATATTTTTGATGCTTCTTTGTTATTTTTATATTTAATTGATACTGCTTTATTTCCTGTTTTCTACATTTCCAGCTTTTCTTATAGTCACTTTCTCTGAGAAAGAAAGAAGCACAAGGCATTTTATAGCTTGTATCAATACATTTCTGGTTCCCTCTTCCCAAAGCAAACCATAGCTGAAATTTTCCTTGCACCCTTTTGCACTTTCTCAGATACAGTATTTGAGAGCTACTGTCTCATATTATTGAATATTTTTACATCTCATATGATAGATATCAATTGTATTTAATACTTTAAATGAATTAGTTTCATTATTAACAAATACATTAAAAGTGTTACTATTTGGTACTACTTGTTACTTTTACACAAGCAGTGAGCTAACTGGAAAGTAATGTAACGCAGGATTACACATTCTTTAAAATTATGGCATACAAGTCATCTTTGCATAAAGATAAGGAGACATAACGTGTACTGGTGATAAAGCCTTATATGGGGTTTGCCAGAGAAAATTACGTAAAACAAAAAACAAAAACTTGACAATAATCTTTACACTTGGATGCCAAATAGGATTTTGTTCAATCTAAATGATATGTTTTAAAAATTAATTTCTTCAAAATTAAAACACTAGCTTGAAGCTCATGTAACTGTTCATTTAAATTATGACATCTTTTGTCCTAAATACTTTCAGGTATGCTAACAATTAAAACTTAATTTAACTGTAGTTTTTTATCAGTTGGATTATTTCTCTATTTAAATGAAATTGGCCGTCAAATACATTTTTACACATGCCTTGAATACTTAATGCCTAATTTTTAATAAAT
This sequence comes from Cacajao melanocephalus, assembly GCA_963573385.1. Taxonomy (NCBI): domain Eukaryota; kingdom Metazoa; phylum Chordata; class Mammalia; order Primates; family Pitheciidae; genus Cacajao; species Cacajao melanocephalus. The sequence continues at coordinate 4,250 of CAUYLG010030316.1, read as the reverse complement.
ATATTGAATACTTAACAATTAAGGTTTCAGGTTTTTTCTCCTTCATAAGACAATTCTGTAACTAAAGACTAGTGTCTGTTTCCTGGTAATTGTATGCATTTACTTGCTTTCTTTTCTTTTTTGGTTATAACTTGCACTAAACCATCACTATTACTATTGTGCTACAGAAATATTCAGTGAGAAAGAAAATTCTAATACTTAAGGCACATTCTTACTTTATTTTTTTTTTCTCTTTCTGTGCGTCCCCTATCAAATGTCTAAATTTGAATTAGTCTGCTCTATATGGACTGGACCTACCGTAGAGGTTAGGTGGATTATTCTACTACAATATTGAACTGCAAGAAAAGTTGTATTTACTTTATTTTTTGAAAGAGATTTAAATTACCATTAGTCTCCACTTCACAAGTGGATGGAAATTTAATTGTTTCATCGTTTAATAGGTGGCTTCTTTTTAATCCAAGTGAGAAGGGTTCCCCTAAAATAAAGGGATCAGAATTCCTCCATTGCCCTGTGCTCCTATGTCAGGGTGGCAACCCAGTGATTTCCAATGCAGGTCTTTTCCTGCTTTAATTAACCTTGCAATCAGTCACTTGAGATTCTGTCACTCTGGGTTTTTCACTACACTATAGAATCATTTCTCACTATTCCAGGAACCAACAGACATTATTACTTCACTCATTGCTGAAGAAATTTCCCATGTCAGTTTTTATTAAACTCTCTAACACTAAAGATTCAGTGCTCCAAACGTTTTTCTTGACTTAAATTGTTCTTCTTTTTAAGAAACATGAGCCTGCCATTTCTTGGTGGATAAGATCCCCAGGTCTCAAAAACCCAAAGCTTTGGCTCAGAATCCCATTATCGCAGGGACAAAAGGTAGAACAATGCAATAAATTTTGTCATACTTTCTAATGCTTTTTTCTAATGATTTCTTTAAAACCACAAATAAAAGCCGTAGTTAATAATTTGCCTTATCAGCAGGTTAATATTTTGGAAATCGGTAGGATTCTTCCTGGGTTGTCCATTTTCATCTTTTGAATAATCTTATTCACATTATCTGTTCTTGTCATGTTTTCTCCTGCTTGTAAATATTTCTTCCAGAGTAGGTAAGGTGCTGTCATTAATCTCAGATAATGACATACAACAGGATTAACCTGAAATATTGTAAGCTTGTTTGTTTTGTACTTCCAAAAATAAGATTTTCACTCTGGTTTGCCCCTTCTGTGCGAGGGATCACTTTGGCTGCTGTGTTAATATAGACTGCAATGGTAGAAAATAGAAGCCTGGAAAGTGTCAGGATGCTAAAATATTCACCCACATAAGAATAATAGTAACCCAGACTAGGTCTGTGGCTATAGATTTGGTAGGTAATGCTTAGATCCCATTTTTAAAATAGATTCAACAAGATTTACTGATAATTTAGACATAGCTTATAAAATAACAAAACAAATCAAGCATGGCTTCTAGGTTTTTAGACTTAGCAATTAGAAGAATACAGTTGTGGTCAATTGAGATCGGGTAGACTCTGGGAGGGCTGGGTTTGAGGGCAAGACTAATGTTTTAACCTTGGACATATGGAAATTGTAATGCTCATTAGATTCAATTGAACAAATAAAAGTAAGCCTTTTGGAAAAGTGTGTGCTGGAGAAATAAAGCTGGGAGCACCACCATAATAGTGGTATGTGGAGATGTGAGACTAGATGAGATCACCAGCAAGTGCGTGTAGAAAAACAAGGAATCCCACGATGAAACTAAGTCATGGGGCACTTCAGCATTTAATGGTCCAGAAGAAAAGGAGGAAGCAGCAGAGGAGATTGATTAGTAGCAATCAAGAATATATAAAGGGAAAAAAGAAACAAGAGAAATTTGTGTCCTAGAAGCCAATTGCAGAAAGTATATCTGGGAGGAAGGAGCAATCAATAGTGTCAAATGACGCTGAAAGGTCAATTAAGATGAAGACAGAGAACTAAATTAAATGGGTTATTAATATTCCAGCAGATCATGCAAGATGTGTTTAACATATATTTTCTGGTTAATTTAATGTTATGCTTACTTTTCTTAAAATACATATTTAAGTAAAGCTTCCTATGTATGATTTAAAAAGCTACTCAAATATCTGTAACCTTTATCAACCCGTCAGTCAAAACTAAAATATAAATTAACAAATCCTAAACAAATACTATTTTTATACTAGTTTTTTATATGGAGTTTGTACACTTGGTGTGTCCTTTTACAAGTGTAGTAGGCCAGGCACAGTGACTCACACTTGTAATACCAGCAATATGAGAGGTCAAGGCAGGAGGATTGCTTGAACCCAAGAATTTGAGACCAGCCTAGACAACTTGGTGTAATCCTGTCTCTACAAAAAATTAAAAAAAAAAAAACAATTAGCAGAATATGGTGGTGCACACCTTCCATCCCAGCTATTCAGGAGGCTGAGGCAGGAGAATTGCTTGAGCCAAGATAGAAGCTGTAGTGAACCATGATTGCACCACTGCACCCTAGCCTTGGTGACAAAGGGAAACATCAAATCAAAAAACTAATAATAATAAAAGGAAGTCTTCTCTTCTTTTTAAGTTGTCTATGCATATATACATGGTACAAAAGTAAAATTAAAGATATAGGTCCTTTTACAGACATTCTTTATCTATCAAAAAAAAAACGGGCTTTTGGTTTCTCCCTGCCACTTCAGAATAACTGTCATGGAAGATGTATTTTCTTTGGGCCACCAGTGTCACATTCCTTTAAAGGTGGTAGATACTTGTTTCATGAGGAATGAATTAAGAGAAATGTTAAAATGCATTTAAATATTTTCTGCTTAATACACTGGTTAATTCAATTTGGTAACATTTTGAATTAAACAAGGTTAAGAAAGGAGAGTTAAAGTATTTAATCTCCAAGAGTGATAATTGTATAGTATACAAAACAATGCTCCTTAATAAATGACAGATCTTCCTATAGGACTTGTTACTGTTTGACTTCAATAAACATGCAATAAGGACATACTCTAAGCAAGATGCTTTGCTGGATGCTGTGTATAAACAGTAAAGGAAGAATTTCTGAAGACTTTTGACTTGAAAAAATGACTAAATATTTTGAAAAATCATATTTTTAAAAAATAAATAAATATTGGCATAATAGATTAAAAATCATATATTTGGAATTCATACATTTAACAATTCATATTTTGCACTGTTTTCACTGTCTCCAATTGTGGACTATATATAATGTATTTACAAAGTCATTTCTGGCATCTGTTATAAACATATTAATTGTCATTAGCAGTTTTATTATTTTACTTTTTCATTTAGTGCTTCATTGAGATGCAGATTCACTAATCGTACAAATACTGTTGTATGATTATTTCATCCTTTTTACATGAAAATGCTTTTTTATTGTAATCTTTCCTATTTTAGCTTTTTAAAATTGAGATACAATGATTGTACTTTTTTTAATTATACTTTAGGTTCTCGGGTACATGAGCAGATCACACAGGATTGTTGCATAGGTATATACATGGCAAGGCAGTTTGCTTCCTCCATCAACCCATCACTTATATCCGGCATTTCTTCTCATATTATCTTTCTCCAACCTCTGCACCCCCTGCTGTCCCTCCCCTAGCCCCCCACCAACAGACCCCAGTGTGTGATGCTCCCTTCCCTGTGTCCATGTGTTTTCTTTGTTCAATAACCGCCTATGAGTGAGAACATGTGGTGTTTGATTTTCTGTTCTTGTGTCAGTTTGCTAAGAATGACGGTTTCCAGCTTCATCCATGTCCCTACAAAGGACATGAACTCATCGTTTTTTATGGCTGCATAGTATTCCATGGTATATATGTGCCACATTTTCCTTGTCCACTCTATCATAATGGGCATTTGGGTTGGTTCCAGGTGTTTGCTATTGTAAACAGTGCCACAATGAACATACATGTGCACGTGTCTTTAGAATAGAATGATTTATAATCCTTTGGGTATATACTCAGTAATGGGATTGCTGGGTCAAATGGAATTTCTATTTCTAGATCCTTGAGGAATAGTCACACTGTCTTCCCCAATGGTTGAAGTAATTTACACTCTAATGAACAGCGTAAAAGCGTTCCTATTTCTTCACATCCTCTCCAGCATCTGTTGTTTCCAGATTTCTTAATGATCACCATTCTAACTGGCGTGAGATGGTAGCTTATGTGATTTTGATTTGCATTTCTCTAATGACCAATGATGATGAGCACTTTTTCAAATGTTTGAACAGGCTTC